>JABEEQ010000266.1:0-199143 GCA_014824365.1 Fusarium sp. NRRL 66894 | reverse complement strand
AATAATAATAAATATTAAAAGTATAAAACTTCTTTATTAATTCTATTTAGATATAACTCTCTTAACGTGTTCCTCTATATCTTTTGGCATCGTGAGACCATACTCACCCCTTGCGTAGCTAAAGCAGAATTCCACAAGGCCGCGACAAGCATGTTTAGACCCAACATATGACCTACCCTTGTACTCTAACGCTTCTAGCTCATAGAAGTAGGCCTCATTAACTTCAAAGAATTGATGTACCACGGCTTCTGTAGGCTTCTGGTTGTTCTTGAAGAAAACTGAAGCAACACATATCTTAAGCACTGCCGCGCCACCCTTTGTCTGTACGACCTTACTCTCCTTCTTCGCTACAAGCTCCGGCTGTTTGCCTGGCTTGAGAATTTTAGATTCCATAAGGTCAGAAGCAGGAAACCTTTTAATCTTCTCACTCTTATAGTCTGGGGTCTCGATGAGTTGGAGGTCGTAGAGCGCCAACAGCTCATCAAATCGTTCCATTATAACGACGACAGGGAGGCGCTGCTTGCGTATCGCCGCCGTCACATCCTCGCGGTGCACCCGCATCTGCTCCTTGGCCCCAGTCTTATCCTTCAGAGACGCAATACATTTCTCGGAGCAGAACTTTTGTTGCAGATACGCGATTAGCACTGCGACGGAGCGTGAGCGCCCAGATTTACAGTGAATCAAGATATTCCTCCCCTCGACACTATGCCGTTTGATAAAAGCATTAGTCTCATCGAAGTAGTCGATCAGATTTGAGTTGGCATTGTCCTCGAGTGGAATAATGAGTGGGTACTTCACGACGCTGTTGCTGCTTGTCATGCCTTTCTCGTCAGGGAAGAACCTTTGCAGCCCGTAGGAGGTGTTGTTCTTGTCCCATGCTAGTGAGTCCTTAGGATGAATGGCAATAACCACCTGGATATCGTTTTCCTCGAGGATCCTCTCGTTAAGCGCATGGTTCATGCCCCCGATATAAATGCTGCCGGATCCCGTAAGATCCGGGTGAACAATGCGCGTCATATCCGTGATGTCATTCCGGGTCCATTCACGGATCTCGTGCCAGAACTTATGATGCAGAAAGCCGAGGTCGTCATTCGACGCAAGATTGTCGAGTGCATTGTACGTGGTCGGCTCGTTGGAGGGGTTATGGGTAAATAGCTCGCTCCACTCTGTCGATGGGGTCTGCTTGGCGGTATTGTGCATCGTGGTTGGAAATGAAGACCGGGGAGGAGAAAAGGAAAACAGAAATGAGATGTGTATCGGAGAGAAGAGACTCAGACCTGTAGTTTGGAAGCTTGTTCGCGAGGGTTGCAGTCTGGGCGAATGGCGTAACTGTAGAAACATAATAATTAGAATGAGAGTGGGACGTGTTACACGCTGATTGGTTAGAGTATTATATTACTACTATATGGAGTTTTTAACTTGCCTTGGTCTTTTATATTCTTTTTTTTTTTAAAAAAAGAAAATAACCTTTAATATGTCAAGTTACTTTATTTATTTTATTACATAAATCCATTCAAGAAAAGCAACAAGTGAATTTATTCATTTATGCAACTTCTACTAACTTGTCATCTAGCTATGTCCCCGTAGATGCTAACCTTCTGTCTAACATATCTTGACGTCTTCAGCATTGCAGATACTCAGGACTCCTGTATTTGCTGATCCTGCTGTTGAAGAGCTACTAGCTCTCGTTCGGCCTTGGTAACCGACTCTTTGGGCAGAAGCTTAAAGTACCATGGCGCAACAATCGCGATGACACATCCGAAGCCGCAGGTAGCTGTCAGGGTAGCAAAGCCCACCAAATGCTGAGGAGCGTTGGCGCTGGGCCAGAGGTAGCTTCCATAGATGATGGCCAAGTGGCCAAAAGAGTTGACAAACGCAATGGCGATGGAACGTTTCTGGTCGGGGAAAGGGATTGACTCGCTTGTCCAGTTGAGCATGAGAGGTAGACCGGTGTAGAGTCCGGCGACGAGCAGACACATCATGACATATTTGGCGATGGCAGAGTGGACGAACGCCGAGATAATGCATGCGACGGCGGCCAGACCGTAAAGACCGCAGCTATGCCATCTTCTGTCTTGAAGTTTGTCTGAAGTCCAAGACAGAGCCAACTGGCACACGGCGCCGGTAATCCAGATGGGGACAGTCATCCACTGTGCAGTGACTTTTGTGTAGCCCATTGTCTTGAGAATGGTCGGAACAAAGTATGAGATGGACATTCCAAGGATGATGATACTGTAGGCAATGAGGAAGAACCACGTCTTTCCATCAGTGACAACAGCCTTGAACGCTTGCCATGAGGTCATACGACGGGTCGTGCTGCCGACACTGACTTGTCGATCGACGAGGATTCGAATCTGAGCAAGGCGGCGCTCATCGGGAGAGAAGTAGCGGGCGTTGCGGGGATAGTCTGGCAGGAGAAAGTATAGACCGAAACCACAGAAGACGGTGAGGGCACCTTCGACGATGAAAAGCCAGCGCCATCCGGGAATGCCTCGGACTCCTTCAAGACCTTTGACGATAGCACCGGCCATGATGCCACCCAAAGCGGGGGCGATGCAGCCAGATGTGTAAAAGATACAGAATCGCTTGCCTATGAGAGTGTTAGCAGATTATAAGCGTCGTGATATGGCTGATGCTTACCAATCTCTTTCTTAGTATACCAGCATGTCAAAAGGTAGATGGCACCGGGGAAAAGACCAGCCTCAATACAACCGAGGAAGAATCGTCCGGCAAGGAAGCCCTTGTAGTTCTTGGCTTGTGAGAGGGCAATGACGATGCAGCCCCAGACCCAGACGATGGTTGGAAGGTAAACCGATGGGCGGCATTTGTTCATGATCATGTTGGAGGGGACTTCGCAAAGGAAGTAGCCAACGAAGAACAGGTACACAAGGAGCGAGTAATCTAACGTCTTCTTTTCAGCCGATATGATAATTGGATGTTAAAGCTAGAAGATTACCGTTGTCTCTCATGCTAAGACTCTCACTCATGCCAGCTGCATTTGCATTCGCCTACGCAAGTCAGTCGTTGCTCATAAGTCACGATGTTGACCAGTAGACTTACAATATTTCCACGATCCAAGTGCGCCAGGACATACATCCACCATAGACAAGGAAGAAGAGTAAAGTCGATTTTGCGGACAAGACGTCTTTCCTCGGCTGTGTCAGGGACATAGTTGGCCAGCGCAATGGTGAGTTCTTCATCATCAGCCAGTGCATCTCCAGGTTTGACAATCTCGCCATCTGCAACGTCTTTGGAGACACGTTGCTCCGGGACGGGCTTGTCTTCGATTTTAGACTCCATCGCAATCGAAGTGTAACTTTAGAAGAAGGGGATGATAGAACACAGGAGACGAGTCAGAAAGATGATCTGGCGGGGAACATGTAGCATTATATCTCAAGGATCGACAATCGGGATGGTTTCCCGATCACCGAACATGTTTCCTGATAAGAGGCTCGCCAATTGATTAGTTCATTCCTTTTGATGATAAACATCAATTCCGTCTGCTCCATAGGTGCCAAGACTGCACAATGACTCGTGGTCAGAAAGCATCCTTGAACGGTGCGGAACTGTAGTGCGGGGTACTCGCTGTTAAGCTTATTGAGGAAGGGAAACTAAAGCGACGAGATAAGCATAAAATGTGACGGAGTACAGATATGTGACCCGGCTATCCTAACGCCAAGATGTAATCTTGAAGGCTAATGGCCGTTGGACGAGAGACAAGGAGGTATTTGTTTACAGAGAATGTTAGTAGATCCCGGCCGGTGTAACTTACTGCAATTAGCTCGTCGGCTGTAGGGCATGTTTTATCACGATTCAAGATAATAGCTATGCTGTCTATTGAATCTTTAATAAAACACAACTGGAAATTTTAATTGATACTCCTCGAGTGCCTATTTTTGTGTTTTTGTACACCCTCGATTATTCGACACCAACTTCAACCTAACTCTAGCAACCTTGGTTACTGATTACCTGGCGCGAGCACAATTATGACCCTGAAAATATAATCCCGTTGACCATTTGTTGGATCTGTAATATTCCTCAAAACATGTCATTAGTATTAGCCTAGGCATTTCACATTCTCTCCCATCTATGGCTGCATACTTTAAACTGGCTACGCCAGCTATCGCGTATAGTTACGAGATTAGGCGGTCAGATAACGCAGACAACTTCGGGGCGGGCCGGTGCAGACGGGATGGCGTTTTGGTTATCCAATTAGCTCTTATTGCGGATTCGGTATTGGGTCGTGTCTATTTTAAGCCCTGTAATTCATTTCCTGAGGTAAAGAAAACTCCTTCAAATCCAATAATTGAAATACATGCAGATGGAGATTTCACTCGTGCACGTGATGACCCAGCATCATGCTGCAGCCAGCCCCTCATCTCATTCCTGTGAGCTCTTTTTCTGAAGTCAAGTCAAGTCACATCATATCATGACAAGCAAGATGGCTTCAACGCAACCACCAAATGACCGCGATGGCTTTCGGGTAGCAATTGTGTGCGCTCTACCTCGTGAGGCTGATGCCGTCACCCTACTCTTTGACGAATTTTGGGATGAGATAAGTGATCCTTACGGCCGAGACGATTCGGACACGAACAACTACATCACTGGACGCATTGGACGACACAACGTCGTCCTGGTAACTTTACCTGGCCCGGGTACAAACAACGCGGCGGCTGGAGCTGCCTACCTCAGCTTAAGTTACCGTAATCTCAAGCTTGCACTACTCGTCGGCACCTGCGGCGGTATGCCACGCATCAACGACATGGATGCCTACCTTGGCGATGTAGTGGTTAGTAAGACCATTATCCAGTATGACTTCGGCAGACTTTACCCGGGGCACTTTGTCATGAAAGACGCACCCGAGGATAGGATTGGAAGAGCAAATAAGGATATACGAACCATGCTGGCATTATTCGAAATGGAATTTACGAGGAAGCGTCTAAAAGTCGCTGCTACAAGCCACCTAAAGAATTTGCAAGAGGTTGCGAGGAAAGAAGAGCGGAAAGCCAAGTATCAATACCCAGGAACGAAGGAAGACCGGCTGTTTCCCCCCGATTATTCTCACAAACACAGAAAGTCTTGCAGCTTGTGTAGCGACGACGCCAATGTCTTCTGTGAAACAGCTTTCAAATCGTCATGCATTGAGGCTGGATGTGATTTATCCAAGTTAATTCCCCGAGATCGCGAAGACAATCTTTCTGAACACGCAGAATTCACCCCAGATATTTTCATCGGACGATTCGGTTCAGCAAATCAAGTTGTGAAAAGTGGCGTCGATCGAGATGAACTCGCCGCCAGACATGATCTTGATGCTTTCGAAATGGAAGGTGCTGGTATCTGGGATGAGATCCCCACAATGATAATTAAGGGAATCTCTGGTTATGCAGATAGTCACAGGAATGAGACCTGGAAAGACTTTGCAGCCGCTACAGCAGCCTCTGTGGCTAAAGCAATCCTTGGACAATATCCAAGCGGTAATAGTGGTCAGCCTTCAGCCCCTGTCAGCGGTATGTTTTGGTTCTCTTTTATGGTATCAAGCTGACCTCGAGTAGGGCAACAAGAGGTAAATGAGCGAAGCGTTGCAAATAATTCGTTGTTGAATGCAACGTGGAGCAACCAGAGTGATATAGCAGGAAACTTGACATACATGCCCGGGCCGGTTCAACTGCCTGGAGAGGCCAACGCTGCCAATCTTTCTCGCCTTCTACTGGAGCAGTAGTACTGGATATCCATGAGAAAAACGTTAAGAATTAGCGCGCATGCTCTTGATAAAGCTTATGTCGTGGAGGGCCATATTATGTTCGCTGTTATAAAAGCTGTCTACGGTTTAGTCATACGGCTTTCAATTCTTCCTCCTGTTGTTGTTATGGTTGTGGCTAGCCTTGACCAAAGCTCGCATGAGTCATTCCTGGTTGGAGGCTGAGGCCCGGAATCTTTGCTGGGAGCGAATACTATACCTAGCAGCTAAGATAGGTTTCCTTATTATCTCATCCATCGATGGGATATCACTTCATTGCAAGAGAAAGGGGCCAGGCCAAGTTTCAGTCATGTACGATGTCCAATTTATATATACGTTGAAGTACTAACTCGGTTCACCCTCTCATCATCTCCTATACTTCCATAATATGTACCAAACTCTCCACACCTTGTCTCATCTAAGTCACCCTTTCTAACCAACATATCAAGCTCGAACCTCTTCATCCATCTAGTTACCAACATACTTGACAGTAACAGAGTTGCTAGTGATAGAACCAACAGCCTGAACAGTCTGACCCTGATCGGGAGAGATATCAATGATCTGAGCTCCAGAAGGACCAGAAGTACCCTTGGTTCCAGAAACAACAGCATTGGTGAAAGTGACAGTGCCAAAGTTGGCAAGGTCAACCTGGCTACCACCCTCCTGGAAAGCCTCAACAATCCACTCAGCGTTGGTCTCGCAGAGAGTAGAAGGAGTGTTGGTGAAGCTGTGAGTGACTTTCTGGTTGGTGGTCAAGTTTTCAAGGGTAGCAACACCCTTGGTCTTGGAGGAAGCGTCAACGGTCATGCGAATCTGATCGCCGACAGAGACGTCAAAGTTGCTGAAGCTGTAGGCATAGTCGGGAATCCATTCATACCAGGCATCGAAAGATCCATCGGCATAGAAGGAGATACCGGTCTGCAGAATAGCAGTCTGGCAGGTATCGCCGTCGATGCCGACCCAGGCAGAAGCAGCAGCGCCGTCGGCACCGCTGACCTCAGGGACGGTGATGGTACCCTGGACTTTGTTGTATCCGCTGCCGATCTGGACGGCACCAGCCCAGTTGCCAGAGTACTGGTCGTTCTTGGTACGAGCCTCAGAGTCGAGAGACCAGAGTCTCTGGTTGGGGTGAGAGCTGTACTTGGCTCGGCGGGCAGAGCGAGGCACAACAGGTGAAGTGCCCCTGGGAGTGAGCTTGGTGCCAGGAGCAGCGAGGGCAAGGCTGGCGGCAGCGAGGAAGAGAGTGAACTTCATGATGATGGTTGATTTGGGAGTGTTGGACTTGAGTAGATGAGATGAGCTTGATTGTTTCTGATGCTTCTGGATATTCTTTTTCTCTTGGCATTTCTCAGACTTATATAGATTTTTACTCTATAGTATTTCCTATGTGATTTACTATCTATTCCATTAATCCAAATGCACTATTCCTCAAAGCGAAGGTCCTTAACTTCTGATATCCTCGTTGCCGTACTTCCGTATAATCAGCTACGATGCTCACGGCTACTAACGAGTATCTTGAGTGCGGAATAATCCATCACATCTCTATAGCTGCAGTTTCGCAAAACCTCCTACCTGTTCTGGACATTTCACCATTAGCCCCGGTAGTCGTGTCTATCGGGCTTTATACCACTTGCCTATCTGAAAGGGACCTTTTATAATACCGCTATCACTGATGCAGCCTGGCTTCCGAATGTGGGCACATCTTGGGCTTGATGTGAAATGGTTGGAGGGATGTCGAGTCTAAGGCCTGATTGTAATCAAGCTTGATCTGGTTAATGCGCCGAGGCCGGATAGAAACCGGCATCTCTTACAGCTGTCTACGGGAGTTGGCGTGAAATGCCGTATGAAATGACAGGGGTCCAATCTCCCGATAACTACTACGTAGAAAGTGATTACACGATATCTAGAACGTCAATACATACAAAGATCGTGATGATTTATAAAGAGTAGATTTAGGCATTTAACTTAGGTTTCGAAGATGAGCAGACCCTGATGATCTCTGATCTTGACACGACAGTTACATGCATCAACAGACATGCTATTCTGTTATCAGTCACGATCGGCGCTAAAATCGGCATAAAGATGCCGTGCAACTGCTTCACAATAATTGTCCGTTACAAACACGGCAATGATATGCAACAACCCATCTATTACAGCTAGGTATCGTCCATGAACTTTTGTCGCTGATAATGATTTCTTATCACATGGGTCTATGCTTTGGTGTTGCGCTATTTTACGAAATCAGTTGTCACAACGGAGACGGTTCTTCGAAGCATCCGTAGCTCCCTGAGTAGTTGTCTAGCTTCCAATTGTTACCGGAGGAGAGACAAATCACTCTAACGACCGTATTTCCAAAGTCTCCGAATTATTGTAGCCTGTAGAGACATATTGCTGGTGAGCGCTCCGTATAGGCGCATCTCCCACGGGATGGGTAGTGGAGGAGTTAAATTTCATAAGTGACCTGGTCATATCGACTTGTCACAGTCGTTTCTCGTATTCCCATCATTCCGACGCCGTGGGCGGTTCTTTCCCAGCATTTTCCTTCTTTCTAAACACCGTAGTCCAATCTCTCCCCATCCATCCCTGGAGGATGTCACAGACGCCTAGAGTCTGACTGAATATCTATTGCCCCTTGGCTTGCCTCTCGTTTGCAACCCAAGAGTTCTGGTAGATAATGGTGAGAATACTAGGTCCGCCAGAAGCTTAATGACGTGCGGGGTTGCGATAGAGGCTGATTATGTAGAAAGTAATGCCGTATTATTTGATATCTGTATCATGCTCCTGAAGCTTGGTTAGGCATTGTGGTATAATGTCTAAATTGTGAGCTAGATGTGTTATTTACAGTTCAGACCTGTGGCTCAGAGCTTATAATCCACACACAGAATTTCGTTACTACCTCCTGTAATTGGAGCCTTCAAGTAGTTCCGATATGTTGTCTTGGCCTTTGCGGCTGGAAGAATAAGAGGGTTTAGTACTTAGCAAATTTTCGCGTGGCTGAAGTTCTCGTGGCCGATGTTGGAACCTTCTCAAGACAAGCCAAATAAGTCAAAGCGGATCTTTTTCAAAGAGGGTGCCACTCGGAACCATATTTAGCATCTTTTCGAGATAAGTCGGCTCAAACCCTCAAAGACAAAACTATATCGCTATTATAGTTCAAGTACACTGCCAAGCATCACAGCAAATCAGGAGCAAACTCATGGACTCGCACATAACCTAATTTGAAAGCATAAACACATGTGATGCTATATGATTGAGTTTTCCCCCCCTCAATTACTGCCCCCACGGTTGGGAAGCGACTTTATTCAGAGGTTTTCCCTAATGGAGCAATGACTTGACCGAATCGTCGTTCCAAGTTCAACACAACGAGTACAGCAAAAAACGACATTGAAGTCCCCGATAAGCAGGATAAGATGCACTGGTACAGCCTCTACGAGGAGGTTCGACTCGAGATACTCGAGATTCTTGCCTATTCTACCATCCATGAGAAAGGTTCCCTCGTGGGATATGTCTCCGTGTCTCGAGAATGGCAGTCTTTCTTTGAAACTTTCACGTTCAAGCGCCTCGAGATTTCGCTCTCCGATATCATGACATTTATAACCGCTTTCCTGAATCTTCGACGACGAAAGAATATTCAATACATTGGCCTAAAACCAGATCTACCAGTTCATAGCCACATTCGAGATACATATCTTGGGATTGATGGCATTACGAATACCTATTGGCAAATGAATGTCATCTCAAACAAGCTCGCTGAATCACATATCCAATTTCCATGGCTGAAGCCCCAACAGGAAGAAAATAACTATGCTTTCACTATCATCTTCCGGGCTATGTTCGTGGAACTTTGTCAATGGAAGGTTGAGCAGTGTCACATCAGCGGTATCGAGCTAGAAATCATTGCCGATTCTCAAAGCCACTGGCAAAAAACTGCGTCAAAACGGGATCGCAATGTTCCTTTTTACCACTATTGGAACAGTCTCCCGAGCCAAATTCAGATCTTTCATGCCCCTCCGTATCATGGAAACAGAGACATTCATGATGGTGAGCTTGACTTCCACTTCTGGCTTAGTCTAGACCTTCCTCCCGGACAGAGGTTGGGTCCCGAGGTGGAGGTCATCGCGAGCCTATCGATTCTTCGACGAAGTATTCGTCATTTTGATCCTGAATCAATCGCCCACATCATATGCCTACTTCCGCGCCTCAGGGCACTTCGATGGGAAGTCAGACCCCATGCGCATTGGAGAACTGAGCATAACTTCTATCGTCATTTTCGGCCCGTTCTACTCTCCTTACCTCAGTCTATGGAAAAAGTGAAGATCCAACAGCAGCCCACATCGAGGCCACAAAATAGTCCAGGGCCCTACGAAAATCTTCCAGCTCTTGGCCCATGTCTGGTTTCATCATGTCCGCAGCTCACCAACATATACCTCGATATCAGTGTCGACGCTGTCAAGTTCTTCGATATGGAGGATTGTTTGCAAAATGTTCAATATGCTTGCCTACAAACTAGCCAGGCCTTACTCGACGAATTTCCAAGAACCTCGAACCAGCTCTTTGGCAGGATTGGCAAGGTGGTATCTGTCATGCCCCGGCTAAAGTCTCTATGCGTCTTCAACAGAAACAACTCTGTAGCCTGCTTGCTGGACTGCCGCCTGGTACACGAGGGTCTAGAAGTCGTTGTCAAATGTAGTTGGCCGTTCCATGTCAGTGAGGATAGTAAAGCCTGCTGGAGAAAGGTGGACAGATATCACCCTGTTGAGTCCAATTGGCAGACACAAAGAGCATCGTGTGACGAGGTCAAGTATTGGATCATGTGGAAACAGGAAAGGCATGCTAGGCTGTGTTGAATATGATTCATTTGCGCAATTTGTTCATCTTGCTGATTTGAATGTCGAGAAGTGCGATGATATGATTGGAAAAGCTCAAAGTCGATGGTCTATCTACTAGGACTCGATAGTTGTGTCTGGGAGCTAGAATAGACTACTTCAGGGGTCTACTAAGTAACACATCAGAGTATTCTTGCCACCAAGAAATGAAGCCTGGAGTTTCCCATCTACCTGATTCTCTCTAACGTCTCTTAGCTTCCTAGAGCTTGCAATGACGGTCAGTAAGCCCTCGGTCTCTAGTGTATTGCATCAGGGTTACTCCTTCGTAGACTTTTACACTTCCCATGCAAACGGACTCGCTCAGAGGTACATCCTTTGCAAATCCATGTTTCTGAAAGAAGCCCACATAAGAGTTATCGGCATAAATTAATAGATGCGTTACTGCGGAAGTAGCCTTGATATAGTGTTTCAGATGATCCATGAGAGCGGCACCATAACCTTTCACCTGGTCAGCAGATGACACAGCGCAAAAGATGATCTCGGCGAAATGTCGGACCTGAAGTTGCCGGAATGTTATACCACCAATTATCCCTTGAGGCTTCTTGACAATGGCATTGGATCGGTAGGTAGGATCATAGACAAGGCGTGTGATGTAGTCCTGTGGCATTTCCGGTAGTTGATATTGAAATAGGCACTTTAGATCTTCAAGAGTACCCATACTTTCTTTAACTCCATCGTTATGGACGACTCGAAATTCTATCTCGCCGTTTCGTATTGCGATGTCAGCGGGCTAAGGTAGTGTCACGCTTCTTCCTATCCATTGGATCGTCACATCTCACCTTGTCAGGCAAAGGAATTCTGCGGATTGCATTTTGAGATCGGGCAGCTAATTCTTCCGCCTCATTGTGACAAGCATCCGAGTTCTGAACATCGGCTGCCATGTCTGGTTCTTTCGAAGCTGGACTCTCCAAAACCATGGGTCTTCACGAAGGCAAATACTCTTCGCTGCCCTTGTGCAATTCTTGACGAAAAGTTTTAATTCTCGATAAGTAAGTAGGAAAGAACTAAGTAAGACGGAGTCTAGATTAGAACTATTTAAATATTAGTTAGATACTTGCAAGCACCTGACCAAGCATGTGACCATACAGACTTATTGGTTGAATAAAGTTACATGAAGCTAGCTAAGGTTGCCTAAACTATTGCATAAGTTTACCTAAGCCGTCTAAATGTAACTCAAGTTCCCTAACTTGCCTGAAGCTATCTAAACTATTTGTCGCTATCAACTCCGATATACTGCGAAGTCCCCCCTTTGAGCTCATTCACAGCCCTTGTCATGAACATAATATTCCCAGCACTCGACAAAGCATATGACAAACCGGCATTATACGGATCAGCACCACCTTCAATACCAGAAACATGCGTTCCAAACTTCCCAATTACCTTCAACCACTCTTCAACACCCAGCAACGGCGGATATGACCCCTTGACATCAATGCTCTCAACAATTACCCAGACAAGGCAAAAGACCTGTCCACTCGCCGTAATCACGCCACCGATGTTACCTGCATATTTACTCCAGCACCTACCGAGGACTGCAATGCCGCCGAAAGCCCAACTGACGAACCGCGGGACGAAAATACCATCGTCCTTGAGCTTTTTGGCGATAGTTTCATCGCCCTTTTGGATATCCCAATCGGCAAGCTGCACGAATTGAGCGATCCAAATCGCGGATTTTCCGGCGCCTGATAGGAGGGTAAACCATACTTGCCCCTCGGACGTGAAGACGGAGGGGAAGGTAACGGCGTTGTACCAAATGTGCCCGCCTGTTGCAACGGCAACTTTGAGGATTTTACCTGTAATTCCTTGGGCCCTCGTGAACTCCTTTTGGCTCTTTTCGAATTTATCGTCTTTCGAGGCCGGGGTGTTACCGCTGCTGCCACTTTTGCTGTTGTCAGTACCAGCTGGAACAACGCTCTTTCTGTCCGATGGCTTCATATCCGGGACAGCCTGTGATGCCGAGATTCCGAATACGGAAGCCTTCTGGGCGAATGCCGATGACTTTTGACCTTCCTGGGGCTTCTGTCCCTTTGTAGGCAGCATCTCAAGCATAGGCTGTGGCTTGCTTCTCGCAATGCGGGTATCCAACTCCCGTTTGAGCTCGTCTGTGCGAGTGTATGCATGAACACCCTTGGTATCCAGAGGATTAGACCCTGTAGTCGTCTTGTAAACAAGGGTAGTCGGGATAGCGATGATAAGGCACACAGCATCAAGTACACTCAGTTCATTGCCAGTGAGCAACTTGTAAAGAGGCGAAAGAACGGGAATGTTGATCTCAGCGTTGATCTTATCGGCAAGCTCCAAGAACAAATCGCTCAAAGATCCAAGGATACCAGCGATAAGCGAGGATCCTAAAGCGATGAAGTCTTGAGCAAAGTCAAGTCCGACTTGGGAAATGAGATCTCCAACCGTGACATCTGCCTTACCAAGCAGGGCGAAGATGTTTTTGCCAAGCCGAAGTATGAGGGTCTGAATCTTGGCGACAACATCCTGCAGTCGGTTCCAAAGTCGGTCCCACGTTGACTCCCCTTCTTTTCGTGGCCCTACAGTCGCACCGCTGTGTTTCGCGTGGTAAATCCAATACGAGATGACATGAGAACTTTAAGAACGAGACGCTAAAGAACATGAACTTTGACGTCGGACGCGGAGAGGATAAGTGGACTAGTAATGCCTACTGCGTCAACGATATCAGCGCCATCCCCGGCACAGGAACCATCCAGATCAAATCCGACGTCTATAGCCACGGCATTCGCGAACTCAAAGGCCTTCTCCTCGGCGTTCCCCTCGCCATCGTAAGAATGTACGCAACATCTCGTATCGGCTGGACAACCACGATCACCTTACAAGCCATCGAGAACGGCGGTGGTCTCGACGTCAAAGTAACCTCCAATGAACCAAACGTAGACTGCAGCTTTGATGGCGATTCACTTAGTGTTCTGGACGAGATACCCCTGTTGAAGAACTTTGCAAAGGACTTGAAGGATAAATTAGAAGCAGCGAAGAAAGCGGTGCCGGGTTTGGTGAAGGATCATATCTCGAAGTTCATGAATGCGCAGGATACGGCGAAACAGTTGTCAGATGCGTTGAATGGGCAGGGCAGATTTATATTCCCTGGGAGAGGGACTTTTGATATGAAAGATCCGATTTTTAGTAATAATGGGGATGTGTTGATTGGGTTGTCTTATACGCAAGGGAAAGATAAGTCGGCCTAAAGCTCAGGTATTCATGGGGTACAAAGAGATCCGAACGCACTGGGCTTAGGTACATTGATATCACGTCACAGAACTACGAAGGCTTGGGAATTTTATGTCAATTTATAGTCATTTATCCTATCCAAGACTTATCCCAGGCCAACCATGTCCAGATCATTATTATTGTGCCTGTGCTATCCTTTCCATCCTCTCCCATTCTAAGGTATTATGAGTGACTTTTACTCGTACAGCAATCTATTCGAATCACCACCTGCGAACAATGGCACGACGTCCCGGATATGTAGGTGCCACTGTGGCATTCTTGCCCGAGACTCCACCTGAAGGAAGAAGAACGGGGATGTCGGGATGCTGTAAGGCTTCGGCTTCAGCGATGGGCATCTCGCCGGCACCTTCATGAGGTTCCGCGGGCTGAGGTGCAGAGGGATGCTCTGCTGCAGGAGCCTCGTGGGCCGTTGTTGCTACTGGTGCCGCTGGATGTTCGGCAGCGGGTGCTTCGTGGCCCATTGTCGCCACTGGTGCTGCTGGGTGCTCAACAACGACGGGCGTCTCATGGGCTGGTGGTGCTGGTGCAGCGGGATGTTCGACGGCAACTGGTAATTCGTGAGCTGGAGGCGCGGCGGGATGCTCAGCTACGACAGTTTCGTGAGGCGCTGCAACCTCTTCTACCGGTGCGTGTTCAGGCACCTCCACGACAACTGTCTCGTGTGCTGGTGCTGGTGCTTCATGAGCTGGTGCCTCATGGGCAGGCTGTTCAATGACGACGACGGGATGCTCTTGGGGAGCTTCGACAGGATGAGCGGTGGGTTGAGCAGTGACATGCTCAGTGACTGTCTGGATAACAGTAACATGCACTGGCTTCTCAACCTCAACAGTATGGACAACCTCAACTGGCTTCTCAACTTCAACAGTATGGATCTGCTGAACGGGCTTCTCCACGACCTGAGTATGCACCACTGTGACGGGTACCTCAACGTTGACAGGCTTCTCCACTTCGACCACCGAAGTATGGACAACTGTGTTCTCAACCACGGATGTGTGAATGACAGTAACTGGCTTCTCAACGGGTACTTCAACGGGCTGAGTATGAATCACTGTAACTGGTACCTCGACTGGTACCTCGACTGGCTGAGTGTGGATGACTGTGACGAGCTTCTCCACCTCCACGGGCTGTGTATGAATGACGGTGACGGGCTGCTCAATTGTCTGATGGACGACAGAAGTCTCAACGACTGTCACTGGTTTCTCGACTTCAACAGGTACAGTGTGAACAACTGTAACTGGCTGCTCAATGGTTTGATGAACAATTGAGGTCTCAACCACTGTAACGGGCTTCTCGACCTCGACTGGTTGGGTATGGATGACTGTGACGGGTTGCTCGATGGTCTGGTGTACGACAGATGTCTCGACGACTGTGACTGGTTGTTCAATCGTTTGATGGACAGTTTCGATAACTGTGACTGGCTTTTCGACCTCGACTGGTTGGGTGTGGATAACTGTGACGGGCAGCTCAACTGTTTGCTGAACAACAGAAGTCTCAACCACTGTAACGGGTTGTTCGATCGTTTGGTGAACCGTCTCGATGACTGTAACGGGCTTCTCGACTTCTTGGTGGACGATTGAAGTCTCGATAACTGTGACTGGTTTCTCGACAGGAACATGCTGGACCTCCGTCACGGTCGCATGCACTGTCTCCGTCTGGTGCACAACCTCAGTCACATGAACAGTCTCGTGAACCGTCTCATGGACTACCTCCCCAGGTATCGTCACATGCACAGTCTCATGAACAGTAACAGGCTCGCATGCCACCGGAGCAGCCTCCTCAGCAGGAGGATTTCTTCGAAAGAACGATGGAGAAGCAGTCGCCAGACCAGCAAAAGCGGAAGCAGAAATAATTGTTGAAAAGTGCATGGCAGGCCAGCCTCAACGACAGACTCTTGATTAAGGATAAGTGATTAGGAAGGAAAGTCGACTCAGCGATACCAGATCGCGCGGTTGATATAAAATAAAATGAACGGCAGATAATAAATTAAAGAAACAAACGACAAAAAAGAATCGAATGGGATGACACAAACACGCTCCAGGCGGAAATAGAGCCAAAAAAGAGAGTGTAAGGGAGAGAGGGATGAAAAGGCAAAAAAGGCTAAAAGCGCGGGAAAAGCGAGGTTTTTCTTCGTCTTGGCCATGATTTTTTGGCGTCGTATCCTTGGGAGATATGAGACGTGGCTGTTGTTCGGCCGCTGTTCAATCCGCCCCAGAATGTCATGATTCTCGTGCCTCATTCCCAGCTCGGAAAGTTGGCACGCCGCAGGGAGCGGTGTTTGGAGGAGGCATCTTGGCGATGGACACTGTCTCGGCATTGATTCAGCTCCCCCTGCCGCCATATCAAGCATAATAGTGTTGGGTTAAGCTTAAGAGGCATAACGTTAAGTCAGATAACCTTGGAGCCCCCCCTGTTGTGAAACCGTTGCATTGGGGTTCATAGCGGGCTTGGCGACCTCCTGGCCGGTGTTTCCTGCAGCGGAAGACCAAGGTCCCGGCCTTGGAGACCCCGTTTCTTCGTTTCAGCCTTGTTACCACATTTTCTCTACAGGATATGGAGAGAAATGACTGATTATACGAACTTGGGATGAGTTGGCTTCTTCACCAGCGTTTTGGGTTAGCTGTCAAAGTCTCATCTTGACTATCCTGAAACGAAACCCCGCCAAGTCTTGTATCACGGATCTTGCGGCAGGAGAGTCGTCAATTGACGTAAGATAAATAGTCTTGGGAGTTCCTTGCGACGGATGTTTTCTTTTTTTGGTGAATTGTTCGTAGACTGCAGTTCTTGCGGGTTTGGATTGGGCTTGAGTTAACGTGAGTTTGGTTGTTATCTTATCTTACCGTGCTTATCTTATCGTGATGCCACTGAATTCAGATCATCCTTGGCGGGTGAACAAGTGCGGCCGGCTGAGTTTAGCCAGTTCAGCTTCAGTAGCATGCTTACTCTTGCGACATTAAATCATCTGTAATACTTCGTAATCATACATCACCAGCATTTTATAGAGGCTTAAAGTTCTGCTACTCGAATCTGGGTCGTACTCTCATTTCCTGGACTGCTGCGGTGATTACCCACGTCAGCAACTACCCTATTTCTGTATTTACTGTGGCATACATCATCTCGTGAACAACCGTGACGCGTTCTCAGCATGGCTATCAAGACTGCCTTGGTTCAAAGGCCTTTTTCCTGTTTGGTTCACCTCTCTGGAATTCCACTGGATATAATCCTCCAATATCTCGATCTTACATCCTTCGTCAACTTACGTCTTGCCTCACGCCAGCTATCCACCAACACCATCCGCTCTCGATTCTTCAGGTCGGCCAAGACCGATCTATCATTGAAAAGCCTGCGCTCTCTCCAGGATAGAATTTCTCACCCTCAGCTGGGGCCTCTGCTCAGAGAGCTGACTATTGTTGCAACGCTATTTGATTCTCAACCAGCCGAAGCTACTGTGCAAACTAGAAAGAAATGGTCTGGATTCGATAAGGGCGCGTTACGGCGTGATACAGAGAATTGTCGACAGCGCGTTGAGTATCTGCGAGAGAGAACCGTGGATTGTACGGATGAAAAATTGCAAGAGGCTCAGCAAGATCTTGATTGGGTCCAGACGAGAATCGACCAAGATACCAACACGGAAGTCAGCCAGGTCATTAACTTGCTCACGGGTATCTTGGCAAGCGCTCCCAGTCTTCGGACTATCGACCTAGATGCCTGCATCATCGCGGGTCATACTACGACCTGTCGCCCTGCTAAACATTATAAATGGTATCGATCCGCTCACCAGGACTCAAGCTGGCCCTCAATCTGGGCCGCAGCATCGCAAACCTTCCGCATCGTCGCCTCAGCCATCTCCCGCAGCAGGATTGAGCTTGAAAAGTTCCAGATCTTCCCCCACACGCCGCTATGCAGTGTGCAGCTCAGACATGTTGAAGATCATTTGAGAACACTGGACTCGGATGGTTTCGTAACTGCTTGCAAAAACATCAAGTCTTTTGGGCTGAGCTTCTCAACGCGTTTGCTCATCGAAGGAGCACCGCCTGGCCAGGGAGAGTGTCTTTTTCGTCATGCTTTCGCAGCGAAGCGTTCATACAGGCTCAATCAACATCTTTGAGTCTGATGCGGAAGATTTCACTGGCGCAGCAACAATTCTCAAATACATGCCCAATATCACGTCATTGGATCTTCATCTTCACCATCTAGATCATCTCGTTCTTCCAAAATACACCAAAGTTTTCTCTCATATTAGCCAGAACATCAAACTTAGTCATCTAAGAGACCTTTCTCTGCGCGGTCTTCCTCTACGACCAGATGACCTTATCGTCTTCTTAACAAACCATCCTACTATCGCAAAGCTGTCTCTTGATGGCATAATCCTAGTGGGTGGATCATGGTCACCTGTCTTTTCATGCATCGAGGCTATGCCTGCCTTGGACAGTCTTCGGCTCAGCTCCCTTAGCACGGAACATCACCATATAACGAATCTCGATCCAGTAGAGCGTACTTTTGAAGTCGACCTGCAAGATAGAGAGAAATGGGTTACTTGCGGTGACGGACATATCCTGTATTCACGGGATATGTACAAAGAGGAGATTAGACAAGGTCTGAATTTTAGACCTCAGCCGGGAACTCGTAATATCTGGAAGGATGATACGTTGGCGTACTATGACCGTATTCAGTATGATTTTGGGCCTCCTTTGCGTATATGGGAATGGGAACCATTGACTGAGAATATGTAGATGCGTTGTTGATTCATTATGGCGGGGCCAATAGAAGCTCAAGAGGGATTGCATTCAGGTGAGAAAGACTTACCCTAAATAGAAACTGCAATGATATATTACTTGACTAGGACTGGGAGTAAGGTATATAAAAGGAATGGCGATGAGCTTAAAATCGTAAGATAATAATTACCTTGAGTAAAATGTTTTCTGGAATTGCTACAACGTGAGGCGTTGAAGCGAAGTCATGATCAGCGCCTGTTGAGCTGTCATTAGACATTTTAAGGATGAAATGCCGAACCTGCTTTGAGACGTCGATGTAATTAATGCTTTCTCATCGGCGAAGCCTAAAAGATACAGAGTCATAGTAGACTCTCAAGGGCCAATCTATATTCTTGAACTTGGGTACTGAAGCATTTGTTGGTGTCGTTGGTGCTAGAGAGCTCCGGGTATTGCAACGGAAATGCGGTAACCAGGGTGATGATTTTGAGTTTGTTGAGTGCGACGCGTTTCAGGCATTCACAGTGGGAGGACGTTTTGCTAACAGTGCAATTGTCAATGCCGTGCAAGACATTAGATCACGGTCAAATCGCTAGCAAATATCGTCAATCGATATATATTGTTCAAGGAATGTCTATAGTCTAAGTCTAAGTCTACTTTTTAATCGTATCTCGTCAAAGACGACCATTTGCACTCAATCGATTCAAGTGCATTCGCCCTCCGTAAACATAAAGATCGTTTCGTAATTTTGGTCTTGGATCGTTCGTCATGTGCTAAACCGGTAGCAGCGCTGCGCGGTGGTCTTTCTCTTCTCTTCTTTACTGGCGGGTGTTGATTGGAATTCGAGTCTCATTGGAATCTAACATCTATGCCTTAGCTCCTGTAATATTACAAATCTTAGTCAAACAAATGCTCATTTTGCGCTGTCCACGAATGGTTCCAGGTCCTTTGTTTATTCAGTCCTGGGTCGCTTCCGGGACTCACCATTCTCTCCCTGCTCCGAAAAGTACTCCAGGCTTCCCTTGGGATCAGCCTTCATGGTCTTTCCACCCTCCTGCCACCCGGCGGGGCACACCTCGCCGTACTCGTCGGTGAACTGGAAGGCCTTGACGAGGCGGATGGTCTCCTCGACGTCGCGGCCGACGGGGAGGTCGTTGACGGTGATCTGGCGGAGAACACCCTTGGGGTCGATGATGAAGAGGCCGCGGAGGGCGATGCCCTCGTCCTCGATGAGGACGCCGTAGCTGCGCGAGATCTTGGTGGACTTGTCGGCGACGAGGGGGAGCTCGAGATCGGGGCCCAGACCGCCCTGCTTGCGGGGCTTCTCAACCCAGGCGAGGTGGGTGAAGTGGGAGTCGGTGGAAACGCCGAGGACGGTGGTGTTGATCTCGCGGAAACGGTCGAGGGCGTTGTTGTACTGGATGATCTCGGTAGGGCAGACAAAAGTGAAGTCCATGGGGTAGAAGAGAAGAACGACCCTACAGAGTCTGCGTCAGTATAACCCATCCGGGTCCTCAGGGGGGCCGTCAATCGTACCATTGTCCCTTAAAGTCAGAGAGCTTGATGTCTCTGAACTCGCCTCCAGGGAAGAGGGTAGTAGCCGAGAAGTCGGGAGCAGGTCGCTGAACAAAAGCTGAAGACATGTTGATTGATTTGGTGAGGTTGATTGTGAGAATCTAGAGAGTCAAAAGAAGGGGAGGAAAAAAGGTTTAAAAACGAGAAGCTTCGACGGAACGCGACTAAGAAACGAACGTCTCAGGAAAAAGCAATCACTGTGGAGCCCCGTTATCAGGGGTCATGGAACAAGGTGGAAATCATCAAATTTTAGCGCCATATTAGCTGATGCCACTTATCAGATACTTGGAAGCAATTGAGCAAGTAAAGTAACTTTATGTAATTAGTGCTATTCACTCACGAACTCTTGTGGCATTTCTGATGGCGGTGACGCAAATGTGGACTGACTTATCTCTAGACGGTGTGAATGCCGAAGAACGCGTTCCAATATCCACATGTAGAAAGAAAAAACACGTGCGGTACCTGCGGAGACAGCGCAATTTGATTCCAAACCTTGAGCGCCAATCAAAGCTTATCAATCGTATCCATTTATATCCGGCCGGCTTCGGAGTCTCTCGGTTCGGAAAACCGAGCTCACCCTACAACCATCTTATCAGTTGCGATATCGCTGCATTCTTTGGAATCTGATGTTGATCATGATTGTCTTATTAATAATCTGATAAAAAGGAAAATCTAGTTTTTAACTCCGTTGCCGTTTTTTATGCTTTTTGTGGCGAGGAGATTGGCTTCGTGGACTATGTCTGACATGTCGTCGAGCGCTAATTGCGGACTCAATGCGCAAATTCTCAGGGCGACTTTTCCTCTGACCTTGGTGGTTAGGATGCCAGCTTTGTTACTTGAGATGAGACTCTTTGAGATACCGGTGTTGATAGTCTCAAGCTCATCTTCGTGCAAACCCTCAGGCGCATAACGGAATGTTATCACGCCCAAGCTGGCAGAGCTAACAATTTCCCAGTCAGGTAGTTTTCTCAACTCCTCTTCCGCCCTCTCAGCAAGATCGAATCCATGATCAATCATCTCCCCAATCCTCTCAACACCAATGACCCTCAAGGTAAACCACAACTTCATAGCTCGACTCGCAGGCCTCGTGAGCTCCATGCTGTAGTTCCAAAAGTTTGGAATATCCTCATCCTCAATCGCAACACCATCGCGCAGATAATCCCCCTCATTCGCAAAGCTTCTCACGAGGTTGGACTTGTCCTTTACCAAGAGAAGACCGCAGCTGTATGTTTGGAAAAGCCATTTATGCGCGTCCCATGACATGCTGTCGGCGTACTTGAGTCCATCAACTGTCTCGTGGCGTGTCGCGGATAGAGTTGCTGAAGCGCCATAAGCGCCATCGACGTGCAGCCAGATCTGTTCTCTCTTGCAAATCTCCGCAATTTGAGGCAAAGGATCAATGGCTCCCGTGTTTGTTGTTCCACAAGTCCCAACCACCAAAAACGGAACAAGACCTGCCTTGCGATCATTCTGAATCGTCTGCGCCAAAAGAGCCGGATCAAGCCTGAAATTCTCATCTGCAGGCAATCGCCGGATCTGCTCCTTATCAAATCCAAGCAATCTCATAGCTTTAGCAACAGAATAATGCGTCTGGTCCGAAAGATACGCAACCGCCTTTCCCGTTTCACCATGTGGCACGAAGCGATCCCTCGCAAGCACAATCCCCATCAAATTCGCCATTGAACCACCCGAAACACAAATCCCCCCTGCACTCGCCGGAAATCCAACCATCCCCGCCAACCACTCAATCAACGTCTTCTCAATAACAACTGGTCCCGAAGCCTGAAGTTTCGAAGCACCGAGTGCGTTGAACGCACTGGCTACTATGTCGCCTAGCCAAGCTACGGGTGATGTAGGTGAGGGGATGAAGCCCATGAAGCGAGGATGGTTGACGCGCATGCGGTGGTCGAATGCGGTGAAGGCTTCTTGGAGGACTTGGTCGATTGAGTGGGCTTGACCTGGTGTTCCTATCTTTTGGAGGTAGGGAACGTCTGAGGGTTGGGCGACTTTGATGATGGGGTCATTTTGAACATCTTGAGTTGTTGAGGCTAGACGTTGTGTTATCGATTGGAGCGCTGAGCATACTGCTTCAAGCTCGTCGTTGTGATGAAGAGAACCCATGTCAAAGTGATGTAAAATTTTCTGTTTGTGTCCTCAATTCTCGATGTCATTGACGTCTTCTTAAATATTTACATCCATAATGTCTCCATTTTTATATTTACATATATCTCCATCGACCAATGTTACTCCCGCGCCCTCTATGTCTAGATCAGTGGGGCTATTCGTTCACCTTGGCATGTCAATCGTGCGCCTTTCGATAAATCTGTAGATCCTGTCAGCATCTCGCAGATACTTAGCTGTCATAGGCTGGGAAACTTGAAACTAGCGACGTTGGATTATCTGACAAGGCACGTTTGCCGTTTTGGGTAATTTTTCGAGAGTTTCGGAAATCCGAGATCTGCTGATGAAACGATTTCTAAGCCTGGATTGACTATGGAATATCGATAGTAAGAGGGGACAAAGGATAATTAGCGAGGATGACACGTTCTAGCCGCTTCATTGTTGCACATGTCTCGCGATCACCGTGACAATCTCGAGGCGTATGATGGGTCTTGTACTAGTACGCTGGTTTGATAGTAAGCACAAACGTCGCCCGGCGAATGCCATGAGCGACTCTGGTGAAGGGCTCAATCAGATGAATGAGAGATCATCCGACGCTGTTCAGTTGAATGTACCAGGCACCGAGAGAACGCCTGTCTCGAGCCCTTAAGTGTTGGTTCACCAGTCGATTATGATTGGCTGGACAGTTCTCAGGTATCTATCAGGCTGCAACCTCACCTCTCTTCTTTTCCCTCACTGGGTGACACAGCGAAGGACACTCGAAGCCAACTCTGTGCCCGCTAAGTTTCAGTCCTATGGGCTCTTGTAGCACAAATGGCACCTAAGCTGAGATATGTCCGCATGGACATGGATGATCTCGCTTGGGAAAGAAATGACACTGAGCTTGGGGAATTGGAGCGATCCCTAAATAAAGCAACAATCTATCGCGGTATCGCAAAATTTATCGTCGAGTATCGTCCCGGGAAAGCTGTAGAGCTACATAGACCCATCAAGGGCGGCTATAATGTCTTCTATCGATTAGAGTATGATGATGGGTCCTCTATTGCTCTTAGAATTCCCAGTCCAGGTATTTATGCTCTCCTACTACAAGGAAAGTTCAATGGCATCTCTAATGTATTATTAGCTACTAGATTTCCAGATGAGAAGGTTCGGTACGAGGTCGCCACAATGAGATATGTCGCTACCAATACTACTATCCCAGTGCCCAAGATATACCACTGGGGAACCTCGCAAGAGAACCCTTTGGGGCTTGGCCCATTTATGATCATGGATTATATTGAGCATGAGACAATTTTGTCTCAAGCCCTCAACAATCCGACACTAGATCCGACTGATTCTCACTCACTTGACCCCAACATCAGTGACGCGAGGCTCGAGTTTCTGTATCGGCAGATGGCAAACATTATTCTCCAACTCTCAACCTTGTCTTTTCCAGAAATTGGGTCCTTGGTTGAAAATGACGAAAGACACATATCTGTATGTGGAAGGCCACTCATGCAGAACATGAATTCCATTCTCGATCTCACCGGCTCACCAGAAAGTCTACTACCCGCCCAAGACCAGGTATTCGCCACGTCAAAGGAGTGGTATTCTTCCATGGCCGACATGCACTTAATTCAGCTATCCTTTCAACAGAACAATGCTGTTGAAAATGAGGATGATGCGCGCGACAAGTACGTTGCTCGCCAGCTATTCCGGAACCTCGCCTCAGAAGGACGTCTAGACTCCAAGTCAAGCAACGACTATGGTACTAGCTTCCGTCTCTTCTCCGAGGACCTGCGACCATCTAACGTCTTGATCGATAAGGATCTTAAAGTTGTCGGTGTTATCGACTGGGAGTTTGCGTATGCAGCCCCAGCAGAGTTTTCCTTTGATCCTCCCTGGTGGCTTCTCCTAGAGTACCCAGAGTACTGGCCAGGCGGATATGAGAAGTGGATGGAAGCATACGAGCTTCGCTTTGATACCTTCATTAGTGTCTTGCGGGATGAAGAGAGAAAGCTCAAGACTCAAAAAGCCGTCGAAAACGGCCTCAAAGACCTTGACGTCTCTGATAATGAGCCACTGTTACTTTCACAGAAAATGCAGAGAAGTTGGGCAAGCAAAGAGTGGATGATTAGGTATGTAGCGAGAAATAGCTGGGCATTCGATTTCATCTATTGGAGATATTTGGATCCTATGTTCTTTGGCGACAATGAAGATGGTGATTATCGGGCGAGACTTCCCAATTTGAGCCAGAAGCAACAAGACGCTATGGAGCCTTTCGTTAAGTTCAAGATGAGTCAAGAGAAGGAAAGAAAGCTGGTGCAGTGGAGTGAGGAAGATGCCAGAGCTGAACTTTGCAGAATCCTGGCATAGATAAAGTGAGAAGCCTGTTTCGTTGTATTCATGTGTCTGCAGTAGTGATAGTCAATTATTGCTGATAGGGGCTGTGCCAATCTGCACTTTTTAAAACAGAACTGGGGATGCCCTAGCTGAAAGTATCCCAAGAGTCATTGTCGGTACTCCATCCTTTCTCCTGCTCTATCGCAACCATCCTCTCCAGTAACAAGACATCCTCCGAAGTAGGTGGCTTACGCCTGTTCTCAACTCCAACAGCCTCCACCTCCGCCTCAACCCCAAACTCCCTAACCTTTGATTGTTACAATGAAGGATTGCTGACAGGCAGCCGGCACCTTATCGTTTCTTGGCATTAAAGCCCGTGCTAGACAAATGCCTAAGTCAGGGAACGAAGCAATTTTTCGAATGTGCAGTTGCTTGCCGGATATCGAGATCAGACGCTGCATTGCACTTCGGGTAGCAGCCAATAGGGACTCAAGGTTATTGGTGGGAAGCGGGCGGTAATACTGCCAAGGATCTCGATGTCGAATGCGGGTATTCAGCTCCGTGCAGATCCCTCCCATTTGTAGCTCTGTAGGTCTAACCTTGTACTTAGTTGCAGTCTGCTTACTATAGAAGCTTAGTCCTTGAGATCACAGCGTGACCAGTCTACCCCAGGGCAAAGTGTGTGTCATGACAACTGTGAAAGGATTCACCGCGTTGCTCTAATCTGTTCCGTGCCGAATGAGTTGCTGAGACATGATGATCATACTCTTCCTTCACTTCCAAGTTACCTGCGAATTGATATCTTAGGGACTATAAATATATGTTGGCTTCCCGCTGCTCTTGTCTAGTCAACAAACATTCAAAAGCCAAAGAAACAAGGCCTTCTTACCATCTTTACTCATCCCAACAGCCACGATGATTTCGGTAAGTACTCGTACTACTCTCAAGTCCTCAAGATCCTAATTGTATAAAACTAACATTACTAGCTCCGTTCCACCCTGACCCTTCTCGTTCTTCCAGCTCTAGCTGCAGCCGGTAATGTCTGTCTCGGTGTCTTTGCTGTAGCTGGTCTCGGTGATGCTCCCCCTGACGTCTACTACGTCGCCTTCGCCGCAGGATCGCCTTGTGACGAAAGCCGGTCAGCCATGTTAACCGATACTCTAAACGAGAACTGGTGCTCTATCTCCAATCGCGCCCCACAGTTCGACATGTGCGGCGGCACGGCCACCATCTTCAATGCTGGAGAGCCGATTGGCGATGATGCGGATTTCAATGACTGCGGTGCGAAGTTGAACATTAACGGGGAGGAGTTTGATGGAGAGGTTCTTGAGGAGCTTGCAGAGGATAACCCTTGTAGTGCCACTTGCAACAATGGTATTGCTTTTGGTAATATTGGTGGTCTGAGACACTATGTTGGTGTGCCCATGTGCGACTAAGGTTAGACTGGCATAATCCGGGAATATTAAGACTTGGTGGTTGAAATAGCTTGCAGATAACTATCGCAAAATACAATTACCTTTATTTAACAGAGATATGTAGTCACGAAAGAGCACTCTGAGAGTAGCAGGATTTGTCCTTAACTTGTGAGTGGCCGTGTGAGACTAAGGCCGGATTGTATGTTTTAGAGCATCGAAATACTCAGGCGGGTTTTCAAGACGGCTTGTATTAGCAGTAATAACCCTTAATTTCAGTTCAGCATCTTAGTAAGTACCTGATTATAAACTCTTTGCGCTCTGAAGCGGGTGAGTAAAGGTCAACAGTATATAATGGAGCCTTTGAGCTCAACAAATTTCCGGCCTTGACTCTACCCTCGGTTGCTTGGAGCTTGTTAGAGATCTTGAATTTCGCAGGCTGAAATAGTGGCCTCTTAACTTCAAGTAAAGGCTTTTATAACAAGGGGTCTCCAACCGCCAGTCTTTGTTTCGCCCTGTTTGGGTCGCCGTGCTTCAGGAGGTATGTTCCACTCTCTTCAATTCCGAGGAATGGAAACTCCGCTAGCACACGGAGGCTTGAATTCAGCTTGTGAATCTTCTACGCTCTATCCCACGGTCAAAGAGTGGTGGCTGGCCTGGATGGCCACCTATGGATGAAGAATGGGTGTTTACGCACCTGAGTTGCCTCGATCTATGCCTTAGGGATGAAGAAAACTTCTAACGATGGGGCAAGTTGGAAGAAATAGCTAGTCTAAAGCCCACTAAATACATATTAAAATTACCCAAGTATTTGTGCTATTTAGGATAGACGTCTTAAGTTTCTTGCCTCCCCTAGGGCCGGTTTGTTTGGCGCGCGAACTCATTGCGCTGCGCAATGAGATCAAAAGGCATCCGCCAGAGTTCATTTTGACTTCCGGGCTTGCTTCTACAAAGCCAGTCTAATTGAGCCTAGTGCTCAATCCAGCGTTGATAATAAATAATTAATAGTAGAATTAAGCTTTGGCTGTTCCATGTCATCTGAGGATGACTTCACATGTTGATCAATGACGTATTATTGATGACAATATGTGGTGACAAAGTGGAACAGTTAATTACTCATTCGAGAAATACTTGTACCCAGAAACACTCCTCAACTAATCACTATATTCAACAAGGTCAATTTAAACTACAAGTCACCATGTCAGGAAGCGCACCCAATGATCCCGCCCCCGGCGGTCACTCTCGAGACTTGGAACAGACCCCCCTTGACGCAAATCAACATGGGCAGGCCCAGTAAGATTACCTCAGTGGTCCAGTATCCTGTTATGCGATTTACTGATTGTAATCAGGAATATTATCGACGAGACAAAGGATACCGGTGGTCAAGTTGTAGATGCCAACGTCGGGGCCAGCATGGATGCAGCAAAGTCCGGAGGCCTCTCCAGCCGTGTTGATGATATCTTGAATCAGCCCACCAAAGGTCGTGTTGGTGGAACTTTGTCAGCACAACGTAAGGCATCGGAGATTGATGAGAAGGGCTTCAAGGTTGGAGAAGAAGGAGACTTGCATAACTTGGCTCACAGCAAACAGCCTTGAGCATCATCGGAGTTCAACTCAACAAAAATAATCAGTGTTATTTAGCTGCTTCAATATTATGCATAAGCACAGATAGTCAATTACTTTCACGGACTGCCTTTATCTGCTGTCAAGTCGCTTGTGACGCCCAATTCATATGAAGACTAAATGACTCAACTACGCAACCCATCAGCCTAAAAAACACCATGGAGCAATAGTGCCAATGCAGAGCGAAAATCGTGATCGAACGGGTAATTCATTGAGTGACAGATATAACACAGATTTACATACCCCGAAGGGCAAAAAAAGAAAGCCTCGCTAACGCTCGCAATCGAATATAGGAACAGCCCGATGCGGGGGTCGAACCCGCAACCTTGAGATCGCGTACTCGTAAGAGTCTCACGCTCTACCGATTGAGCTAACCGGGCGTGGCTCTTAATCATTGAGAGAGGCTGCTCAGATTGGTCTCCATGTTGGCTGGGTGCCTTGACTGGACGCCGGCAATACGTCAAACACTCATGTTCAGCACTCGATCTCACGTTCAGTTTCTAAGTGCATCAACGGACATGACGTAGTGAGCAATTAATTCACGACAAATACAGCAAAGTAAGGCAAATCAATCATCCTAATATTCATAAGACACTCTAACTCGCTTCTAGATTCATCAAAGCTCATCATAAATTCCAATAAACACGGCTGCAAAACTCAAACAGTAAAGCGGAACCTTGGGTTTCGCTCACCCATAGGCTCAATCTCCTCCTCAGTCTTACCCTCAAGCAAGTAATCCTGTTTACCCTCATCACGAAGCTTGTTCTGTCGCTTGAAGTGCAGATGAAGAACAATGTTAAGGATCAATGAAACAACAAGCATTCCCATGCTAGCACCATAGCCAGGGCGGTAGTGAGGAGCATACTGGCTAGAGAAGAGGAAAGGAGACGCGACACCAGAGGCATTGCCGATGGTCAGGTGCATACCGGTAGAGAAAGCACGCTTTCCGTAGCGGGGGTTGTTGGCGGGAACCCAGGCAAAGGAGATACCGGATGAGAGGAAGATGCCGATTGATACGAAGCAGCAGCCTGCGTATGAGACTGCAGCGCCCTTGCCTGCGATGAGCATGCCGTAGCCAATAATGGCGGATCCGATGCCCCCCATGACGAAGAAACCTCGCTTCTGAGTGATGTCACTGAGACGAGCGCCGATGAGATAAGTAATGGCTCCGATGGCGTAGACAGGCACAGTCATAGCCTGGACCTCAGCAGAAGACCAGGTACCCATAGCCTTGACGATGGTAGGAAGGAAGACAACGAAGGAGTAAAGCATAGCAAGAGTGGGGAAAAGAGCGAAGCAGTACGCCCAAGTGGTCCAGTCCTTAACACCGTCAAGAACATCTTCCTTAAGAAGCTCCCGGTTGTTCCTAGCTCGACCGACTTGCTCGTCATGAATCTTCTGAAGGTTGATCTTATCCTCCTCAGTAAGAAACTTGGCAGTCTCAGGGCTATTAGGCAGAACGAAGGGAATAACAACGCCGGTAAGGATTGTAGGTGCACCGTTGATGAGAATGATCCATCGCCAAGCGCTCCAGCCCATAGCACCATCCATAAAGCTGATGCCGTAAGCAACAAGACCGCCAGCGACACCAGAGATGGCAGCGGTGGAGAAGAAGTATGCGATACGAAGAGCGAGACTCTTACGGCCGTAATACATGGAGAGGTAGAGCACGACACCGGGGAAGAAACCGGCTTCGCAGAGACCGAGAAGGAGACGGCAGGCGATGAGGGCTCCGAGGTTATTCACCCAGGCGCTGCAGGTGGCGACGATGCCCCATGCGATGGTGAGGCCGGCGAGATAGTAGGCGGGCTTGAGCTTCTTGATGATGAGATTGGAGGGTGACTCGAAGAGCTGAGGTGCATTAGCTTGGGAAAATGTGAAGGATACGTGGTGCAACTTACACAGTAGGTGACGAAAAGTACAGAGACAGAAAGCTGGAACTCATTACCAGTCAGACCCAAATCTTCTTCCATACGGAAAAGACGAGCATTGCCGATGTTGACTACAACCTGTTAGACACTTTTTTCATGAGCAGAGTAGAGTGGCGTACCTCGATCCATCATGTTCATGAGATATACCCACATAACCATAGGAATGATGCGGTAGTCAAGCTTTCTGAGAATAGCTCTCTCAGTCTGCTTATCAACATACTCATAGTTCTCACCACGCGCTTCCTCAATACCTCTAGCCTCTGCCTTCATGTCAGAGCCAGACGACGAGTTGGGACGCGTAGGCTCTTGATGAGCGGAGACATTGTCATGGGCTGTCATCTTGCTAGCAAGCTGATGTTTGATGAAAACGTCAAAAGCTCGTAAAAGCTAGAAGATAAATAAAGGGGAGAAGTTTCAACCCCGAGAAGACGATGCTGAATGATCGACGGAAGAGAAATAAAGGTGGACGAGGGACCAGTTTTATACCAAAGCCAAGATATTTCATACCCCGTGGGTAAAAAGACCAGATAAGACTCAAAATGTCTAAACTTCCCCAGTAGATTCTCCATATCGCAGATTCTGTTATCCAACGCCAAGCATATGCAAGCTTAACCATTGCCACGCGAGGCTTGTCTTGGCAGCTGTAACGCCTTATCCAATCGCTGCTATTCGTGTGGGAGGCTCGGACAATATCCACACGAGGTTACAGCCAAGGCTCGCCATATCTCCTTCACAATCTCGGCCCATAATTGCGTTGACGAGATGCAGATATCTTCTCATAAACCCCGGATTTGTTGTCCTCCCCACATGCCAAGGCTGTGATAACGGCTCCGCGTTTTGAGAATGCGTCTTTTTCTGGGGTCGTAAGCTCAAAATATCACTGAATCAACCCACGGATACATATTCAAGCTGAAGGTGTAGTCGGTGATTTTTTTTTTCAAGGGGCGGCTATGATTTGAGGCTGCAGGACTCTGACATAGCCGACACGTGGCGGACGAGCGGAAGAATTACCACATCGATGGCAAGCTGTGCAGATGGGGTTTATCTTGGCCTTTGCTTGGCTCTCCAAGTTCAAAATTGAGGTGAGAAGAGAGATGCGCAGTTTTAGGCGAGATGAGAACTGTGCTGACCCCCAAACTTTGACGAGACAAGCCGTCTCCTCCTTGACTCCGCCTTTCTGCCCCAGCTTATTCATGCTTAAAATAAGGATGACCAATAAGAACAAGGGGAATTTGTTGAATCATCGGGGAAGACAATATTTCTGTTCCATCGTCACTGCAACCAGCTTCTCGCTCTCTTGTTTTCGGTTCATAGAGATTCAGGTGTCATTCAGCCAAGTCTGGGGTAAAAAAGCACAGATGGGGCACATCAGATCATCTCAGATCACAACATTCGACTTTTTTCTCCCTTCTGACATCTGCATCTGAATCTCTTAAAAAACAGCGGAACTTTTCACACCGACCCCACGGGGACCCCATAAACCAGAAAATGGAGATGAGTTGGAGAATGCGGCCGTTGAGGCGCGCCAGCCAAGACCGCCAAGTATGCCAAGCGGCAGTTACACGCGGTCAAGTCGAACGAGTTTTTTTTTCATCTGGTGGAGTGATCTCTTGGATACTCGTCATGGTATTTCCTTGTTGCTTGGCTATTGAGTGAATTGTGTCTTTCTCTTTTCTCGGCATCCGGTAGGCCAGGAATCGTGGGGATTGCTTGGCGTGTCGAACCATCGCGGGGAAAGATGAGAAGAATCTGGGGAATATCGAGTTGATCCAGATGTAATTTGGGTGAATTAATAGTAATGCGTGAGTCCTTGAGCTGAGGGTCGATGCATATGTCAACGCGGTGGGCGGCTTTTGCATGATATTGAATCACGCTGTTAATTTTACCGCCGCGGTTACTACCCGTGCCATCTGCCGTGAGGGGAAGCGCTTTTACTGACAAACTGAAAATTCTAGTGTCTTGCAGATCATTTGGAGAATACCACCAGCACGTAACCAAGGGGTCATCTAAGCCCAGAAGGTTCCTTCAGATCCATCTCCGACGCATCAGGATATGTATGTCCGCCTTGGCCAGGCATCCAATACAATCTAATGCAAATGCAAAACACGCGTGGCAGGCACACCTCGGTTTTCTACCGAAGAGGCTTGACAGATTGGTAGACTGTTATGTATGATGAAGATTGATCTGCATATGTTTCATGTTGTAGACCAGATAGTTAGTGGCGGCAAGAGAGCAAACGAGGGTCTTGGGGTTACCAAGGATTGCATTCAATTTGAAGAAAACAATAGTATCCTGCCATATGACCCTGAAATTGTTCGTGCTTTCTTCCTGGTTGTTTTCGCAACTCAATAGACAGATTGACAAGCTGGAATCGCTTATCCCAATTGCGTTGCATGATACTGCGTAGCAAAGACGCCGTGCAATAGAGCAAGTTGTTCTTTTTGGTTTGTAATTGGCCTGAAAATAGTGCTTGAGAATTGCAAAAGATGTTTTTCGAGCAATTCTGCATGCTTGGCTCTCGGGTCTTTGTGTGAGGCATGCTTGTCGTTTTGCAAGGCCAAAAGAGCAACAGATCAAGAAACGTATTGTTGCTAGTTTCGGGAGACCATTGACAAACGAGACATCGAAGGCATAGAGGAGGTGTGACGCATGTGGATTTCCACGCGTTATTGCTGTCATTTGTTCAAACACGCTTCCTGTCCAAATTCACCAGTTTTGCTTGGGAGCAAGGAACAACAATGTTTGCCAAATAAAGAACAATAGCTGATGCAATCAACAAACCTACTATCCAACAAAGAACAAAACGATTGAGAAAGATGTTTTACCATCATGCTCTGATACATCGTGAATTCGGAGATGATTGATTGTACTTGATTGCAGTCAGGCAAATTTACCTGTGCCACGTCGCAGGGTAGCAAGTGCTTCATGCCAGTGCACAAACAGTTTGCATAACTCAGTGGCTGCTTGTGAAAGTGGCAGTGCGTGGCGGGGCACAGGTGAATGGCCATTGGACTTTAGGCAGCTACTCCCTGGTATTTATCCCTGCTAGACTCAATTTTAGCTTTCTCGTCTTCCTCACTCTAACCACTCTCAACCCTGCACCCGCATCCACACACGCTATTCCCGAGACAAGGGTCCTTTAACCTTTTGACATTGTAAGTTGAGTTCTGCCGAATGACTCTTTCGGCAACGCTGAGTTTCGCGCGTCGAAAGAGTCTCATTTTATGGATTTTTGCTGATTGAGTTCTTATTGACAGGAGTACAAAAGGTGTTCGCCCGCGTCTCCATTTGTTCGTCACTTCTCCCCCACGAATATACATCGCGACCATCACTAAATCGACCAACATGTTCAAGCAACGATCTCACGAGACCCATCACAACACTCACGTCCCCGAGATCAAGGGTCATCCCGGCGACTACACCGTCGCTATTCTCGGCGACAGCCTCTTCGAGCGCTTCAAGACCACGGGACGAATGCTGAGCATCAACAAAGACTCGCGTATCCTGAATCTTGGTGTTGGGGGTGACAAGATCTTGAATGTCCAGTACCGCATGGATCAAGGTCTTGTTCGACTTCTCAAGCAGCATCAGCCGAACATCAAGACTATGTACATTCACATGGGATCCAACAATCTCAAGAAGCAGGGTCTTCAAAAGGGCGATGCTGATGCCTACAGCTCGTTGATCAAACAGCTGCGTACAGAATTTCCTGACATGACCATCGTTATCACTGCGTTGTTCATTCAGCGTGGTCTTGGACTTGATGTGATTGAACAAACCAACACGACTCTCAAGGCTATCGCTGATGAACATGGATGCGAGTTCCTCCCCTTTGGAGATGATCAGGCGGGGATCATGAGTGAGGACAATGTTCACTTGAACGAGTTTGGGTATCGCAAGTGGAATGAGATCCTTACCAACGACATGAACAACCGCTAAGCCAGCATACCTTTGAACTGGATGAGGAACAACAGAACTTGGGTGGTCGGATGACTCCTATGCATTTGCATTTGACGCAAGCGAGCCATTGTTTCACAGATGTAAGTGACCTCAAAGGATGTTGTACCAATGACTTGACTAATTCTTCTTTCTAGTAAGCGCAAGGAGATACTTGCGGCACAAGACGTCGGTTATTGGACCCAGTCATGATGTTGCAGGCGGAGGATTACGGTCGCGAATGGTTGTATCACCTTGAATGAGAGATGCGTCCGGACAGGATCTCGTTCTGAATCGAGTGTCGCATCACAGTCTTGTATTTCTGTCCTAGACTAGCAATCTCGTAACCTCCTTCATGTTTTCTCCTGTATGCCCTTTGGCCATGCTGTATATCCCAAATCCTAACAATTTTGTTGAACGATCGACATCGACTCTTTGAGCCTAAGCTTTTGGAACTAAAACGAAATAACTCAAAGCACTATAACCCCTGCAATTTCATTCTGAGATAGCCTGAACAAAATAATTAAGAACGACTGCCAAATATTTCTAATTACCAACAACAGCCAAAAGACTGTTGACGCGGCTGTTCGTCTCCGTATCCATATCATAAGGAGGCTGACGCTTCCACAAAAGCTTGACACCCGGCTGGAACACCATGCAGTGCGAACTTCCACCAAAGTGAAACATGCCAATCTGCTGTCCCTTGGTGATATGAGCGTTCTTTTCAACAATAAACTCACAGCCCGATACTTCAGCCATTCCGATGAACACAATAGCCATGAGTCCAATCTTGGGGTTATCAGCCTGAATCCAGATGATCCCGCGCGTAGCTACAGCGCTGATGTAAGGCTGCGAGTAATTCGGCGCCGCGGGATCAGGGTCATCCGGGTTTCCCGCCAGTCCCTCAAAGTAGTTCTCACTGTAGTATGAACCGGGAACAAGTTCAATGTCAACGACTTTACCGCTGACTGGGGCGTGCCAGCGATGATAGCTCTTTGCGCTGAGGAAGGCTTGATAAACCGTCCCGTCGACGAGTTTGCTGGTGTTGGGGTTGGAGTTTAACATTCTGTCGAGGGAGTAGGGTTGGGACTTGAGCCAGAATTGATCGTGAAGCTTGACGTGCTCGACGACTTTAAGGGGAGCGGACTCGCATGCGTTGGTGAGGACGAGCGTTGGATCAGGGTATTCTGGGGTTGGAGGGGCATCATCAGGACAGGCGATTGGGCGCATACCGTCTCGGAACTCTCTGGTGAAGAAATCATCCCAAGATTGGTAGCCGTAGTATTCTGCGGATGGATCGCATATGAAGATCTTGTCAAAGGTTGGGCCGCCGAGCATGCCGGTGTTGGCTACAGTGGCAAGCATATGGAGCGCATCCTTGGACAACCAACCTTCCAGACCAGACTGAGAGCCAGAAGATTCCAAGAACGAACCCCACGTGTTAAGAACGCCCTTGAACGAGGCATTGACCTTAGGTAAAAGCCAAAACTCATACCCAGCGACAGTTCCCATAGGCCAATCAAGAACAGCATTGATAGGAAACCCAATCATGCCCATAGCAGTCGGAGGATCCTGCTTGTCAAAGAAAGGCGGGGCTGATTGAATAATGAGATTGACAACAGTGACAAAGTCATCAAAAGTCTTGAGGGCTGGTTCACCGGTTGGATCATAGTTCTTGGAAGACTGGGTGAACATGTCGTTGGCTAGGGTCTTGAGGTAGGGGGTATCGTTGACGAGATTCTGGAAGGCTTCGAGACTTGGGTCAAGAGATAGAGTGTCCATCTTGTAGGCCTGCTTGAGCTTGGAGGCGATCCATTCTTGGATTGCTGGCCGTTGCTCGGGGAGCCATTTACCGATGGGGCGGTGGGCTGCGAGAGGTAGTGAGGCCATGTTGGACGGTGAAGTTGATATGAAGGAAGATAGTGAGTTTTGTTCTGAAGAAGTTGGCAAGTTTAGAAAAGGTTCGATGTCTTTGAATTTATATACATCAGAGTCGAAATTGAGATCCAAGAAGAGCTGAAAGAAGATGCGGAGTCGCTCGCGGATCAAACCCAGCCGACGTGACACAGAACCTGCACCACCAATGATATCCCAGTACGACCGAGACATACATCTCTCAGCCCGCCACAATTCCAATATACCTGCCCAAAAGGCTCAAAGGCACAGCAACTGCCGTCATATATGCGCTCACTCGCAGATAATTACATCAGAGATGCAAATACTCTAGCAGAGTTTCCAGCGCTTACATGTGAATATTGCATGTTGTCTTAGACATGAGGAGGGAAGAGTCGAGGCCTTGGCTGATATCACATATCGCGGGGTAACTCCCGTTTCCGTTTGTGTAGTACGAAGCAACGAGTGGTATGTGATACTGTCGCAAGAATGGAGGACGAGGAGGGGAAGCTTCGTGATACTGTGAGACGAGAATGGAGCATTGAAATGATACCAAGCTGGGAATCAGGAAACAGAACATTGTAATGAGAACTGACATAAACTAGGCCTTTTTAATTCTTCATGCTCGTGTTTTGTGGATGGTCTAACATAGCATTGGTACAGACTGGGCTGGTGATTACTCTGAATCAACCTAGGCACGGCACGCATTAGTCACATTCTAGAGCCTCTCGAAGGTCTAGCCTTGCGCCGGTCAAGACTTTCTAAAACTTCGTGCGAAGCTGAAGATTTAGATTGCGTATGTAAATATTATGCAAGATAGGGAAATATTCACTAGTAGAACTCAGATTCATATGTATATCTCTTCTTCTTATCTGGTATATAGCTATATAACCATATAATATCAAGCAAATAATAAAGACTTCTTAACCGATCTTATCTTATCTTATCTCGTCAGATAGGCGTAATGATTTAGCTTGAAGCCACCAGGCTTATAAGCTGTAAATACCACTTCGCGCTATCGTGAACTATCGAATTGATAAGCCAATAGCGCAGTCTCGGAGATTACAAAAGCTCCTCTATAAAGGAGTATTAAAAGCAGCTGAGACCCCAAAATGTTCATTTGAATCGCCATCCACTCATTCCTCAATTTCGCGCTTCGACGCCCTTCCGTTCTTTAATTTGTTGTTCGCTGAGATGATGTTGCACAAGTACTCAGCTGCCATAGCAGCTTTCGCCCTCTGCGGGCATGTTAGCGCTGGGCCTTGCAAGCCGATCACTCGTGTCACGAGCTCAAGCTTGGAAGCTTCCAGCACGGTCACGACCGAAACTTCTTTGACTGTAACGAACTCACTCTCGGTTGAGACTTTGGCAACGGTCGAAACTTCTTCAGCCGCCACGGCGGTTGAGAGCTCTGCGACGACCTTTTCATCTGAGGCCTCAAGCACTGCTAGAGAGTCCTCTACTTTCTTCACCTCGACGACTGAAACCGCGACGCTTGACGCAACTACTACCGACGTTGTTTCTACGAGCACCGCGGTCTCTGATGTCTCTACAACAGCAACCGCGACAAGTTCTGCTGCGCCGGAGTGCGCTTTCACGGGAGACTACACCAACTACATCCAAAACCCCTCTTTTGATGATTTAGATGGGTCTGGACAGCCCACCGTTGAACCGTGGATCATCCTCGGCGCTCCAACTTTGACAACCAACCTCCCCAGAACTGGAGCCCGCTCCATGTCAGTCCACATCCCCCCGTCACACATCGCACTGCTAACAAGTATCAAGGGCTTATACATACCCCTTCACCGGACTAAGCTCAGGAATTCTTCAATCACTTGTCGACACCGTCGCCGGTCATGAATATGTATTCAAGTATCACTGGGTCCTCATCGAAGGACAGCCTCTTCAAGCAGAGGGTTGCAGAATTGGTACATTCGCTGGTTCTGGGGGTGCGAATTCACAGTTTATTTTCACCGATGGAGATCAGGATATTGTGCAGGGTCAGTACTATGAGCAGGAGTATCGCATTATTGCCGACGATAATGATCAGAGGTTGTCGATTGGGTTCTTCTGCACTAGTGAGCCGTCGGCGGGACAGGTCAAGATTCAGATTGATGATGTTTCTGTTTATGACTACTATGAGGGCTGTGAAAGTCCTTAAAATGGACTGGGGATTTGGCAGATAATCTAGTTCCGAGATGGTTTACATAGGCCTCAGGGAGCAAGAAAACTTCTGACCTTATAGCAAGGTGCCAAAAGTAACTAGTCTAAGGTCCTCTAAGTCTATACTAAGTTTACCTAAGCCTTTTTGTCACTTAGGATAGACATCCTAAGTTTTATTACCTCCCCTAGAAAGGAAGTCGAGATCACTGGAGCTGTGTACATACCATCATGAGACATTTTCCTCCAATAAGAGCTTTCATAGCTATACTTATGATGACAATTTACAGCTTCGTTTCCGTCTTGATACCCATAACATCCCTCAAGTCCTTGATCTCAGTATCAGGTCGATGCGATGTCGGTTTCGCAACGCGTCCTCCATAAGCCCATTCCTGCCTCAATCCCGTCTCACGACCTTCCAACGCATCAGTGATATACTTTCCAATAATTGGAAACATCTTGAACGCATGTCCAGAATCCCCCGTTGCAAGAAGAAGAGCTTTATGTTTGGGATGGCGATCGATCAGCCAGTGTGCATCGGGCGAATCAGTGCACCAGCATACTCTAGCATCGAGGAGGGGTCGGTTGGAGAACTGGGGCATAACGGTGTTAATGAATTTTCTTATGGCGATTTCGGCTTCGTGAGGGATGCCGTCTTGGGGATGGTCGCTTGAGTAGCGGGGGATGGAGTAGTGAGTTGTTTTGCCGTTCTCGTCGATGAAGGTGCCTTTTTGGTATTGATAGCCGGGGTTATTGTCACAGATCTTGATCAACTCTACTCATTAGTCAGTCATGCGCTGTTCGGTTGATTCCATATGAAGTGCATCCTACTTGTGTCTGGATCTGGTTCAAACATGAAACCAAGTTCATAATTGTCAATCACCGGAACTCCCTTCCACCCAGCAGCTTCTTCATCAGTGAGTTGGATATGAGCCAACGTCCAGCACTTTGACCACAACTGCTGCGACAACTCTGGTAGAAGTTGAGGAGATGCTGCGCCTGTGCTCAGGATGTAGTGATCCGCATAAAGAACCTGACCAGAAGCGACACGGATTCCAGTCATCGAACCAAAAGCATCTAGATCAAGACCAGTCATTGTGCCGCCAAGACCCGAGACGAATTTGACACCCATCTTCTCGGACTGAAATGCCCATTTCTCAAGGGCTTTTCGTGCATGGACCCAACCGCCGAGACTGTTGTAAAGACCTTTCCAGTTCTCGATCCCGACGGCATTCTTCAATTGGGGAACACGTTTGACAATCTCGTCTCTGCCGCTGATGAGCTCCAGATTCTTCGCTTTGCCTTCCTTCTTGAGGTTCTCATAAGACTTCTCAAGGAAGTGCTCGGCCTTCTTGTCGCCCATCGTAGTTGTGATACGTCCCTGCGCTTGTTAGTTCAACTCGCCAGGACGGCAAACGAGAACAGTTATTCACCGTTTCGAAAAACACGTCATGCCATTTCGGATCCCTCCATGCTTCAAGGGCTTCTAAAGCGAGTCGCGTGTAAAGTGGTTCATCGTATTCAGTACGCATCACTTTGTTCAAGTCATGACCAGCAGAGTCTAGACTCGGCCATGGGTGGCGGTCGATACAAGTGATCTTGGTATAGCCACGCTTAGCCAGGTGATAAGCTGTGCTGATACCGAATGTGCCCCTAAGAGCACCAATAAGCGATGGGTAGGCAGTGCAATAGTCGGGATTACCTACGCTCCGATGATGAGGATGGAGGAGTCCTTGTTCAGTGGTGCCACTGCACGAGCCATGGTTGAGAGAACCAACTTCAAACTAAGCTGTAAAAAGACGAGAGATAAGGTTTGAGAACAGAAAGATGCTATCAGACGTTGAAGTTGGCCGTTTTATCATCGACGCAATCCCCGTAACCGGAGCCGATACGATATCTCGTGACAAATCAAGGCTGGACCTTCCTCACTCCAATTACCCCGCAACAAACATTACTTTATCGTTCTAAAGTGGCAACCCTCAATCAGAAGTAGTCGATAGTTAAAAGTGTCAAGATAAGGTAGGGTAGTAATTATTCTCCATAACCCCGAAGCTAACGACCTGATGATCCGGCGACCAATCAGAACAGTCCCCCCCAAGAGTAGTATCGCTTGGACCTTCTTATTATATGAGGGGATGCCCCAGATTTGATAAACTAACGTTTGCCGAAATCCGGGGAGGGGAGTAGCATCGAATGTGACTTGACTCGCGATAAGACAGAATTATAAAATGCCGACGACTTCGCGCCAAGAAATGTTGCATCGACATACAATCTTCTCTTCAATTCTATCTTTCGTCTTTTGACTGAGTACGCCATCATGGCACCCAAGGTCGAATACGCAGATAACCTTGAACCTTCAAGACAAGAAGATGGTACAATCGAAGGCACATCAGAAGAAATCATCGACAACCCCGACAAAGCCACTGCCTTCGCCATCAGCGGTATAGATGAAGACTACGACATTGACTCCGACAACTCACCCCAACCTGAAGTCAGAGCCAACGTCCCCAATGTCGATGATCCTTCTATGCCCGTTAACACGCTCCGTGCGTGGACGCTAGGTCTTTTGTTTACGATCCTTGGCACTGGTATTAATCAGTTTTTTTCGATGAGATATCCTAGCGTGACTATCTCGTCGCTTGTCGCGCAGTTGGTCGCTTATCCTGCTGGAAGGGCGCTTGCGCATGCGCTGCCTATTATGAAGGTTAGAGTTTTTGGGAGGGAGATTGCGCTTAACCCTGATCATCACTTCAACATCAAAGAGCATGCTCTTATTACTATCATGTCGAACCTTTCGTTTGGACCGTCTTGGGCGACGGATATTATTCAAGCGCAAGTTGCGCCTGCATTCTTGGGGTTGAAGACTCCGGTTGGGTATCAATTCTTGCTTGCTTTGACGATGCAGTTGTTTGGTCTCGGAATGGCTGGTTTGGCGTACAGGTTTATTGTTGAGCCGCCACATATGGTCTGGCCTTCGACACTGGCCAATGCGGCGCTGTTTCAGACTTTGCATGGAAGAGCGAACCCGAAAGCTGATGGCTGGAGTATCTCCCGTTATCGGTTCTTTGTATACGTCTTTGCTGGTGGTTGGTTATGGGTGAGTCATCAGACAAGTCTCTTCCAATGTGAACGCTCGCTAATAATGCCAGTATTGGCTCCCTGGATTCCTTTTCACTGGCCTAAGCACCTTTGCCTTCATCTGCTGGGCTGCACCAAGTAAGCTCATCCCCCAACTAACTCATATCATTGCGTACTGACCTCTGATAGACAATATCATTGTCAGCAACCTCTTCGGCATGTCGACCGGCCTAGCTTATATCCCCACCACGTTCGACTGGTCCCAAATCGCCTACAACGGCTCTCCCCTCGTCGTACCCTTCTGGGCTCAAGCCAACGTTTTCGCCGGATGGGTCATCCTCTTCGCTCTCGTCACACCCATTCTATATTACACAAACACTTGGTACACAGCTTATCTGCCCTTCTCTGGCGGTGATATCTACGATAACACCGGCAATGTCTTCAATGCTTCTCGTGTTGTCGATCATCACGGCAACTTCTCACCAGAAGACTACAAGGCTTATAGTCCCATATTCATGCCAGTCACTTTCGCTCTGAGCTACGGTATCTCTTTCGCCACGATGACTTGCGTTCCGACATACATCTTTCTCAATTACTGGAAGCAGATCGTCGGTGCTTTCAATCCACAGCGGAAGAAGGATATTCATGCTCGGCTGATTGAGAGATACCCCGACGCTCCCTGGTGGTGGTACGCCGCATTGACCGCTATCGTACTTGGTCTCACCATCATGGTACAAGAAGTGTACGACACCCAAATGCCCGTTTGGGGTGTCTTCGTGGCCTTCGGTCTCGCTGCGTTCTATCTCATCCCCACTGGGAGCGTCTATGCCGTCGCAAACCTCAACAGTAACGTTCTCACCGTTCTTGGCGAGATCATCTCAGGATATGCCATTCCTGGAAAGCCAGTTGTTATGCTTATCTTCAAGTTCTACGCCTACACTGGACTCAGCCAGGCTATGATATTTGCTTCGGACATGAAGCTTGGTCTTTACATGAAGATTCCCCGTCGCACCCTGTTTGTCGCACAGTTGACGGCCTGCATCGTTGGATCTCTTACTCAAAACGCCGTTGTTCTCTGGATGTTACACCATGTCAAGGACATTTGTGAGAGTGACCAGCCCAACAAATACACCTGTCCTCAGGGTCGCGTCAACTTCTCTTCCAGCATCGTCTGGGGAGCTGTTGGTCCAGCCAGGCTATACAGCGTCGGAAAGATCTACTCGGGACTGCTACACCTATTTTGGCTAGGAATACTCCTACCAGTGGTGACTTTCGTCCTGAAGAAGAGGTTCCCAAATAACAAGTTGCTATCTAATCTTCACTGGCCTCTTTTCTTCGCTGGAACTGGAAACGTGCCTCCCGCTACCGGCATCAACTACAGTTCTGCTTTTGCAGTTTCATTCATTTTCAACAAGTGGATACGGGGAAAATATCCGCATTGGTGGGCAAAGGTGAGTTCAAGAAGCGAACGAAATTCCCCGTCGACGCGCATCATGGCTAACACAAGGCAGTACAACTACGTCCTCTCCGCGGCGCTGGATTCTGGCCTCGCAGTTTCGGCTATCGTGATCTTCTTCGCCCTCGTCTTTCCTGGGGTCAGTCTTAGTTGGTGGGGAAATAATGTTCAGGGCACGACTGCGGATGGTCTGGGTACTCCATGGAGGAAGTTGGGCACGAATGAGACGTTTGGACCATCTGCTTGGAATTGAGGCGATGTTTGAAGTTTTAATTTGCCACGTGTTTTGGTGTTCGTAATGTTATCTAATTTAATTGTTAGTCTGAGAGACAAACGGAGTTTATTCCGAAAAGCCTTGGCTTCCGATATCCCGTCAAGATATGCCGTAGATGCGCTTGGACAGTCGCTGTTGGTCGCTGCCTTTGTGTCGGGGCTGAAGCTTCTATTAACCCCTCAGTCTGATGACCCTACCATTGTTGGTTGGTCTTCAATCAATGGTTCATTTCGCCCCTGATTGCCCGAAATAAACGTTGCTGACGCTAGGTTCCGAATGCTGTCCAATGAAATAATTTTCGGGAAAATACGACGAGTAAGCCAACGCTAGTTTCAACTCGGACACTTAACGCTCATCAAGGCCCGAGCTATCCGAGATGGCCATGTATATAAGCCTTGAGAAAAACAATCAATGATCAGATAAAACCCCTAGTCTGCTTGGTTCTACACCGCTGAGTCTTTCGTCACTTGCAAACTCATCAATAATGGTATTTTTGAACATTTTTAAAGCTTTGTATGTCCTTGACTTTGTAATGCGTAGTAGAAAACTGCTAACTGTCATTTCTAGGACTTGTCTTAACACGGCACAAAGCGTCCTGCCGCCTTCGCCTCCGGACTTGCCAACCTCATCAAAGCTCATCGGCGATCCCTGCACCCAAGTCGATGGAGTCTGGAAAATCACTGAAGACTGCATTGATCCTCTCTACTCCCAGCCCATAATCGACAACGAGACTCACGAGACACTGCCGGTTCCTCATCGTAGACTTTCAGGTCATTTCGAAGGGACATCTGTAGACTTCAACATTTACCTCCCCGATAATGGTTGGAACGGTCGCTTCTTCCAACTTGTCTACCCACTACAGAACTCAACCGCATCTGATCGAGAGATTGGCTTTGGTGCAGATAGTGGAGGGTATACTGTTCGTGCCGCCGGCCGACCATCCTACCGTGGTGATGCAGCTGCAGCAAAGTTCAGCATGATGATTGCGCGTGAGTACTACAAGCCCAAGTCCAGGAAGATCCATGGGTATATCTACGGAGGTAGCGGTGGATCCCTTCTCACTGTTGGAGCGATGGAGAACACTATTGGTATATGGTCTGGTGCTGTGACACTTGTCCAAGCTGTGCCAGTCTCCATAAACAATTGGTCTATCCGTGCTCTAGCAGGTCTTGTTCTTCAGAACAAGAGAGACCAGATTGAGGAAGCGCTCAGACCTGGTGGCAGTGGAGACGTCCACTCTAGCTTGAACGCAGTCGAAAGAACAATCTTTCAAGAAGCCACAGCTCTTGGGGTGCCTATCAAAGCGTGGGAGGAATTCTACGAAATTGGATCTTCGGAGTCACTTTGGGAGTCTATCAGGACTGTATCTGGAGCAGCTGTGACGAGAATGGATCCCACGTACGCGGATGACTTCTGGAACAAGCCTGGATACTTGGGGAACGAGCAATCCAGCCTAGGTGATATCTTACGCAAGGAGATGCTTGACTACAAGACATCCATTACATCTATCAAACGTGACGCCAGCGATATGCCTATTGAGCTCATCCTCAACAAGGCACCCGAATCAGTGCGAACTTACTGGCTTGATATCATCATTCTCTCCAAAGACGGCAAAGCACTTGGCAAAGTCACTGCTAAGGGTCGTGATGACAGTAACAGCAAAACTGTCACTCTTCACCACGGCAATGATGCCACCGTCCTCTCTCTTCTCCAGCAAGGTACTCAAGTCCGCATAAGTAACCGCATGTTTCTCGCCATGCATGCACTCCATCGGTACTCAGTCCCCAAGCGCTCGGGCTTCTACGGATACGATTATCTCCGTGATTCCAACGGAGACCCCATATATCCCCAGCGCTCTGTACTAGTGGCAGAGCAGATAGCAAGGTCTGCTAGTGGTGGCGCTGCGTTTTCGGGCAAGTTCAACGGCAAGATGATCGTCATGGATAATCTCATGGACGTTGACGCATTTCCGTGGCATGCAGATTGGTACAAGAACCAGGTCAAAAAGGTATATGGAGGTGATGCTGATGATAAGTTTCGTCTTCATTATAGCGAGAACGCAGATCATCAAATGGGCACTGTTGAGGGTTCCAAGAACTCTAGAATTGTAGACTTCACGGGCCTTTATGAGCAACATCTACGAGACTTGAGCGTTTGGTGCGAAACCGGAACAAGCCCAACCCCATCAACTAATTGCTCCATTAGCAACACCCGAGTCCAACTTCCTGCAACGGCTTCAAGGAGGAAGGGTCTCCAACCCGTTGTTGACCTCAGCATCAACGGCGGGAAACGAGCTGAGGTCAAAACGGGCGCTACAGTCACGTTCAAAGTACACGTGGAAGTCCCTCCCGGTGCAGGAAAGGTCGTTTCCTTGGAGTGGGATTTTGAAGGTACAGGTCACTTTGTCAACAAGAGCTTTGGAGAGGTTGCACAAGCTGTTGAGACTACGGTTGGATATACTTACAAACGACCTGGGACCTTCTTTCCAGCAGTGAGGGCTGCCTCTAATAGAGATGGTAGGATAGATACACGTTATGCTCTGGCTTTGAACCTTGGGCGGGTAAGGGTTGTCGTCATTTAGTTGCTCTACTGGTATTATGATCTTGTGAAGCTGGGAGGGACAATAAAAGAGGAGTACCAGACTGAAATTTATTTTCCTTGTCTATAAATAATCTTTCGGCCTCATGTTCTGATCTGTCATTTCATTTGGTACGATCTTCTGTGTAGTTGGGAATATCTCTTGTCAGTCTAGTCGCCCAGTGATAGCAGGTCACACGGTAACTTGCAAGCCTTTCTTAACTTCAAGACCAACTATCACAGCCTCACTAACTAGATACTCCGTCATTTCTCTTCCTCCTATTATCGATTATCAGCCAGTTTCATTAAATCAGCTCAATGAAATGTGAAAAGGGAAAAAGTTCCTTTGCTACCTCGTTCTCATACCTTTCGCACGAGAATTTCTAGTAATAGCTTTATATGATTTTCTTTCACTTTTGTTGGGCTTGAGAATGCTACAAGAGGACTGATGTGTTGGCTTGTTTTGATTGATCGCCTGATCTGAGTGTCTGTCTGCCTTGTCTGCCTTGCAGCAAGCCACTCTTACTCAACACTCATATTCCCCGCTTCGTCTCACCTGGTTCTTTCTTACTTTTGCAAACTTGTCAATCTCGACATGGCCGACCTGTTATCCATCGCCAGCGGTGTCGCTGGCCTTGTATCTCTTGGCCTAACTCTCTGTGGTGGTCTTCACTGTTATTTTAGTGCTGTTAAAGACCGACACCAAGACATCGAGACTGCCAGCCAAAGCCTGACTCTTTTGCAGTCAAACATCTTCATCATCCAGTCGAGCACACTGAAGCTTGGTCATCGTCACGCCTTATCTGCCAATGGAGAATGGCTAAAGTGCCGGGTGCCGCATACTATTTAATTTCCTAAAACTGGTTAGCAAATGGTCCACCACCAGTGACACAACAGCGGGAGCGGCAGATCAGGAATGAGCTCCACTAAGAAACTCGTATCGACGAACGGTCTTGGCCTCATGACTTCATATGAACAGGGGTTAGGCGGGTTATGTATGTAGTCTGGTAAACATCAGTCTCCTTCTATGCAAGTCGTCCACCAACGACATCGCAAGTATCTAGCAAAAATGGCTCACGTAACTTTCGCCGCCGTCGCTGCGGCTATCGCCTTTCCCAGCCTCGCTGCTGCGACCAAGACTCCCGCCGGCGTCATCTCCGTCCCATTATCTCGCGATGAAGGCCTGACGGCGTATTTTGCCAAGCTCCAGGTTGGCACCCCGCCGCAGACAGAGTATCTCAAGATCGATACGGGCAACCCGCGATATTCTTTCCTGGGCCCTTGTAATGAGGTCTGCAAAAAGGAGGGAAATAATTGCAAAACGTTTGGCACTTTCAACTACAAAACATCTTCGTATGTTCCTCTGGACTTGTAGTTTCTTTCGCCAACCATCGTTGCAGAACATCCCGCTACCAAGGTACTGGTTTTGCGGACGCCTTGGGCTACGTTGGTCGGGGCGATTATCTGAGTGACACTGTTGTTTTGGGCGGTGTTTCAACTAAGAACATGTACTTTGGCTATACGTCTAGTTATAGTTTCCCAGACAAACTCAGCGGCGACATTTATACGATTCTTGGTAAGATCCTACGATAGGAGAAGTACCTCACATAGACGATGCTAACAAAAACAGGTTTGTCGTTGGAGTGCCAGTCCGCCGGTCCCAAATGTACCAATAGGTTCTCCTCGTACCTGCTGCCGGAGCTGAAGAATGCTTCCAAGATTAACTACCTTACTTCGAGTATCTACCTCGGACCCGATGACAAGAAAGCTGCCAACGCCATGATGCTTCTTGGTGGCGCCTATGACAAGGCAAAGATTGACGGCGACCTCATCACGGTTCCCATGGTGGACCCGTTCAATATCCAGCTCAGCGGTGGCCAGACAAACTCTGTCAACGTCACTTCTGTCGAGGTCGTCCTCACCAAGGGTAATAACCATACAAAAGAGACTTACGGCAAAAAGAGCGTCGGTCTTTCCGTGCTGCTAGACACCGGTGTCGCCAACTGGTACCTCACCGATAAGACCATGGCTCCTGTCTTGCGCGGTTTCGGCGTCACAAAGGAACCTGGTTTTGGCCAGCGATACTTCGTCGTCGATTGCAAGTACGCTGATTCTAAGCGCAACGATGGTTACATCGCTGTGGAGTTCGGTGCTCACGGCAAAATCAAGGTTCCGTTCCACGGCCTGGTGTCAAAGTTCACAGATGGCACATGCGGGGTCTTTCTCGCTTCTCGTGGTTACCCCGTTTCTATCTTTGGTGACCCTTTCCTGCGCAATGTTTACAGCATCTTTGACCAGGAGAACTTTTCTATCTCGATGAGTAATGTGAAGCACACAGCTAAGGAGAATATTGTGCCTTTTCCTAAGGGAGGCTTTAAGCCTATTCATTACTGAAAAGGATGAAGACTGCGGAACGGTATGATGAGATTTGCAGATATGTAATGACTTAAATGTAGGATGGAAGAGGAAGCCGTGTCTACCATCCTTTTAACTGAGCGAATAGAGACATATGCAACAACAAGAGACCTTTTTCAAGTTCTAAACCGTGTTAATAAGAGTTCTAAATATACCTCGAGTACTATATGACTTTCTTCTGGCATTTTGTACATAAGGTACCTCTGAACTGCACATTCTTTTCGTCAAACTCATACAAAAAAACGGAGAGCCGTGCTGAAAGCAATTCGTCACTTTCAAGGGATATTTCTAGTGATCAGGTATCATAAAAGCCGATAGCAGGCTTCCCCCACAGATCGCAGAGGAGCTATCTTGCCATCTCGCGCATTCGTCCCGAAACGGTCAACTGGGCGACCCCAGATTAACCTAAACCCTTTTGAGCCATCTCAGCGAAAGCTATCGTCCCCGCCAAACAGAAACGTCCTTGGTTCAGCAAGTCCATATCCCTCCTATCAGTGCAAACAAGATTACGCGATATAAATGGGAGCGAGTCGCAAAGTCATGCCTGACCATTTGGTAAGGCATGTATAAGTTTACGCAATGGATAAAGACCTCAAGCCCATTACTACCATGCCGACGAACTCAACAGTTGGGATGGGTGAGTTCATTGAAGATGCAGCTGGCGGCCGCAAACTCACTGCTACTTTGAACGATGACGAGAAACACTCCGAGGACCTAGGTTCTCTTCCGATTGGGCTTGTGTACAGCGCCAAGGAAGACGCGAGGGTCCGATGGAAGCTCGACCTGATTCTACTCCCTTTGGTAAGTGGTTGTCTGGAGAAGCTCGAGCTTATAGAAATTGACCTCAACACAAATAGATGGCGTGCACATACGTCCTCAACTATATGGACAAAGTTGCCTTGTCGGAAGCTTCCATCTTTGGCATCAAGGAGGATCTGGTAATCAAACCTGCTCCTCGGAGATATCTACATGTAGCGACTGACATCCGCATAGAACCTCGTGGGGCAGCAATATAGCTGGTCATCCTCAATCTTCTACCTGGGCTACCTAGTTTGGCAGTATCCCAGCTCTATCTTGATGCAAAAGCTCCCTATGTACGTCTCCTACTTTGAAACATCGATATTTCGGAAATGGCCTGTGTCCTAATCTCTGTATAGCGGACGATACTTTGGTGTTATGATATTTCTCTGGGGCCTCACCGCATGCACAACGGCAATCACAAAAGGATTTGCAACACTCTGCGTCAACCGCGTCTTCCTCGGTGTATTCGAATCATGCATGTCGCCCATCCTCACAATTCTCATCTCTGAATACTGGACACGGGAGGAGCAGCCTCTCCGTACATCTTTATGGTGGTCCGCCAGTGCTGTCGGTTCTTTCATGGCTGATGCCATAACGTACGCGGTCTCGGGCAAAGACCATTCGGGTTCCAAGTACGCGGTCTGGCAGGTTGTCTACCTCGTCTTTGGGCCGATAACGATGTTCTGGGGTGTTGTCTTTTTCGGTGTACCGGCGTCGCCTTTGAAAGCGTGGTTCTTGAACAATAGGGAGAGGGGTATTGCTACAAATAGGGTAACTAGCCCATCACACGAAGAAAATACCAGCGTTACTGAACAGACGATAGGTCCTGAAGAATCACACCGGCATTAAAAACACCGAGTACAAATGGAACCAGGTCCGGGAATGCCTGATGGATCCCCAGCCGTGGATACTAGCGATACACGCCTTCCTTCAATGTCTCCAGGGAGGAGGTCTAACATCAGTGAGTACTCTTGACTTGAATCAGTAAAAAGATTAAATTCTGATGACAACACAGTTCTCCAAGATTGTTTTGACCCAGACTCTCGGTTATTCTAGCCGCCAGGCAACGTTGATGGGCATGCCGTCCAACACCATCCACCTCGTCTCGGTGGTCTTTGCGTAAGCACCTAGCTTTACATATGCAAGCCCTCAATGCTGACCGTTATTGACCAGTGGTTGGTTCTGCACACGTTTCAAGAACACCAGGTGCTACGTCATGATCACAACGAACATTATCGTATTGATAGGAGCCGTGTTGGTAGACAGTGAGTCTCGGCCATTCTTGATCTCTAAGTATAATCTCTAATCTACTTTAGACCTCCCGCAATCAAACCACAGGGGGCGACTTGCGTCTTTCTATAGTAAGTCTAAAGTCTCTTCCATGGTTGAGAACCGTGGCTCACAAAGTCGTCTAGTCATATACGTCAATACGGTCCCTTTCGGACTTGGCATGAGCATGCTCTCCTCCAATATCGCAGGGTTTACCAAGAAGTCCACCGCAAGTGTAAGTGTACATGCATCGCCGACTGTGAGTTCATTCATCTGATGATTCGGGCAGGTCATGATGTTTCTGGGCTATTGTCTTGGACAATTCACAGGCCCTCAATTCTTCATCACAAGCGAGGCTCCGCAGTTTCAGACTGCTTTCAAAGGCTTCTATTCATCGGTATCCGCCATGATCGTCCTAGAGATTGTGTTGCTGTCAGTGAGCCTATCCATTTGTTCGCTGTCAGATACTGACCATTCATTTTTAGCATCTATATCAAGTATCAGAACCATCGACGAGATCGCCGTCAGGTGGAGGATATTCACAACACGGACATTGCGGAAGATGACTTGGATTTAACGGATTGGCAGCAAAGCTCCTTTAGGTATATTTGGTGAGTGCGAGTGAAAACGTCTTCAACTTTATGGCGGCCGTACAAATCAATCCATAGGGGGTTTTCTTTTGCCTTCTCTTCCTCCAATTTCAGCTTGGGCAATAGCGGATCTTGCGTTTGCGCAATGAAACCGCTCACATATACTATTTCGAGATTTCAATTCTCTGTACAGATGGCAGAAATTTTAAATCTCTGTATATTAATCATCAGCCTTCCAAGTTAGCTGTGAAGTTTATCAAATGTCGTTTTGATGCATCATTGACATTGGACGCATTCCTTATGCAACTGCTCCATATATGACATCTTAGAGCATGCCTCGTACTTAGCGTACTTCTAGATGCGCTTATCAGCGATTAGTCATTAGTTACCCCAGACTTCAAAATAAACCCCAAGACCGAGACACCCTTGCACCTTCATCGCCCCTCATCCTCATCCACAGCCCTTGCCACGACGACTCACCATGTCCCTATGCAACACCTGCGCAAGAAGGAAGCTGTCTTGTGATCAACTCAAACCGCGTTGCTCACCCTGTCGACGGTCTCACCTCAAATGCGCCTATGAGCCGTCATCGCACGCTGTATTTGAGTTCAGAGATGAGACAGAGCAGATCGGAACTCATTCGAGGCGCCGCGGGAAGAAGAAGAGCACTCTCAGGCAACCGAGTCGTACAGAAATGAACCTGCAGGCCCAGACGAGCGTTTCAACAGTCGAGACGGATGCGCCGGACTCATTGGAACCATCATCACTTGCAATGCTCGATGCGGCGGCGATGCCTTGGATGGATGGGATATTTGACTCGTATCCAGACCAGCAATGGGACTTGAGTCCGGACTCCGCAGTACTTTACAATGACACTGCGCAAATTTGGCTCCCGCAAACGGATTCGCCTGGTCAAATATCCACTGACTTCAACGCGGGCAGCTTGTCCTCGAGTTCCCCTCCAACGGTTTCCGATCGGGTCCTGGCACAGCACTATACCCAGAGCCTAGCGTCCAAGTACAGTTCCAAGGGCCAGACCTGGAACAATCACACGTATTTCTTCAATCGGTTCAACTCGAGCCACTCGTTTGTGATATCAGCTCTTTACGCGTGGACAGCGGCTCATCTCTACTGTAACGGGACTTTGGATTCAGAGAGTAGTGCCCTCAATCACTATGACAAGAGTCTCGCTGCTCTCGGGGATCAACTGGGCATCCAACTGGGGGTTGGGGGCGTGGAAGAAGAGCTTAGACAGACTTGGCCTCAGCTTATCACCCGAGATGATGACCTGGATGCCGTCTCAGTGACCCTGTACTTCCTCGCCTGGACCGATCTGCTGCTTTCAAGAAGAGCCTCTCTAAAACGGATGCTGATTCTCGAAGCTTGCCTTCTGGAAACCCGAGGCCACGGTGATCAATCGCAATCAGTTTACGGTAGGATGGCTGTATGGTTTTGCTTCCTCGATGCTCGCGCTGCTCTCTTTTCACAAGGTGATGATCGCATCATTCAGTGTCTGGGAAACGACTTGGGGCTAATGTTCGCGGTGGACAAGTCCTACAACTTTCTACAGAGAGAATACACGCTGCTATACCCGAATGAAGAACGGCGGTGGGATGAAGCTCATAGGCCTCTGTATGTGGCTACTTGTCGCTTAGTCGCTCTCCTGGGGATGATATCCAGAGTCGACAGCAACACGGCGGAGGAGAGTCAAGAAGCAAGTACGAGAGCATCATTAAACTATATAAAGCAGGTAAGCCGACAATAATATCGCTCTTGTGCTGTGTAATTCCACTGCTGATGATGAACTAGGGTCTCGCGAGTATCAGCGAGGATAAAGCGGCGGAAAATAAGGTACTCTCCATCTTCCTCACCGCAAACGCCCTCTTCCACGCAGTGGCTATTTACGCCTCCAGAGTCTACCGACCAGAGCACGCAACCTATACAGATACCTCGCATGCCGAGGACATAATTGGCATCACTCGCCGCTTCTACAATAAGCTCAAGCGGCCGAGGACGGAGGCGCCCCCGACCAAGATATGGCCTATACCACTCATCATGGCCGCGATTGAGGCAAAGGATCCTATCTACAGAGACTGGGCGCTACAGCTTATCAAGGACTGTTGTCAGGCTGGAAAGCATTATGTCAACGCATGTGCCTTTGTCGAAAAGGTTTATGCCGCCGAGGAGGGGACGGGCTGCCGCGCCAATCTTTCCCAAATAGCCCAAGACATGGGCGACGATTTTGTGATTTGACCTACGCCAGAAGGTTAGATTTAGTTCCGCCATAGCCTTTTCCGTCCTTGGTGGCGAGCAAACGGCCGGCGGCTGGGACCGTCGCCGATTTGACCTGTTTGGGACAATCGGGCGACGCGCTAGCAGAGACAGCCAGCGATTAATCACTACCCTGGAGAACCCCATTGACGCTCCATCGGGGCCTTTTTATATAAGGATACATATTAGAGAAGCAATACTCGATAATTCTTCAATATTCTCATCTTACCATCTACTGCCCTACAACATGCCGTCATCCGAGACCCCTGTCACTGAAGTTTCTCGTCCTGCGTGCTACCAGCACATTGTCGTCGAAGGCACGCCCTATGAGAGAGGCCTATCGCATGGAAGACAAGTGGCTGACAAGGTCCGTGCCAATATCGAGTATTACAAGCTTCCAGGCAAGCTCCCCCACTGGTGAGTAGAACATGGATATCGCTGTTTTCGCTGTTAACTAACATCCAACGCAGGTCCATCTCTTCCAAAATCATCGAAACCGTCTACCTCCCAGCCTTTGAGGAATTCTACCCTACCGGCCTCGAAGAGATAAGAGGGATCGCAGACGGGGCCGGCGTCACGATTGAAGAAGTCACCATGCTTAATGCTCGATACGACCTCGGCAGATGCATGTATCGACTCCAAAACGGCGGCAAGACTCCACAGGAGCTTAACGGGCATGACGAATGCACGAGCGGATTCTTCCCTCCCGAAGCAGTGGCATCTGGTCATGCTCTGGCTGTGCACAACTGGGACATGTCCAGCCATCTATACGACCAGGACCTCATCATCTACCTCGAAGTACACCCTGACCCGTCTGAAGACCGTCCATCAATGTTCATCCTCACTGAGGCGGGTCAGCTGATTCGCAGTGGGATGAACTCGGCCGGCATGTCAGTCACCGCAAACTCACTGCTCTCGAGCGAAGACTACCTACCCATTTCACATGTTGATCAAGACGGAGTCTATCACGAAGTAAAAGACCCCAAGCTCGTCCTGCCTCTCTCCGTAGCCAGGCGCGTTTTCCTTGAGTATGGCAACTACACTGAGGGTTTGGTGGCTATTAATGCCTTCCCCCGCCACGTCTCAGGAAACCTGCACGTCTCGACAGCCGAAGGGTTCGCAATGGCTATGGAGGTCGCACCAAGCCGCGTGTACAAATTTTACGGAAGCATTGATGACAACTACCTCATTCACAGTAATCACTTCCTCAGTCCAGAGTTTTTGAGCCGTGATGACGTCTTTGATCGTTATCCTGGTGGTAGCAGCTGGTTCAGATGCTTGCGAGCTGAGAAGGGAGTGAGAGATGACTGTGCAGCGGGAAGACTGACGCCGGAAAAGATCAGGACAGCTTTCTCGGACCATTTGGCTTACCCTGAGAGTTTGTGCAATCATCCAAATCTGAACCAGAGGAACACGCCAAGCGCTGTACTAACCGGATATACATCCAAGCAGAACACGACGGTTGCTTTTGTCATTTATGATCTATTGGAGCGAGTCATCACTGTCTGCAAGGGACCTCCTTGTGAGGGCGTGCTGCAGAAGTTCAAGCTAGAGGAGAGGCGACTGTTCAAGCATTGAGGATAGCAACCAGAGTGTTCAGATAATCCAACTGGGGTTAAATGGCAATGAGAGCTAGAATGTTTCATCGGCGGTGCAGCTAAATATGCATTACATAAGAAATAATTTTGTTGTAAAATTACATTTCATTCTTTTGTCCCTCAATCCAGCATCCCATGCATGTTGTGCCTGTGTAAAACGCTATTAGTTAGCCTCTCAAGCTTGTAATGATGCTTAAAAAACCAGGTATCTAGGGTATGTGACGAGAAAGTGAAGCTGAAACCTGGGGTTTGTTTCGACAGGGATGTTAGCTGAGGCCGAAACGTCGCTTTGCTCGAGGCTGAAACCAGCGACTCACGATATCACAGTTCTGTTTCAATAGCTAAGTCAAATCATTCCTCTAGCCACGAGAAGTACTTAAACAGTCAGTTTCTGGTTTCCAAAAATTAATTTGCTCTCATCCAGCATCAAACCATTTTTCCTTCACAAACCTCTCATTCCACATTCTTGACAGCATCGCCATTCTGCCGAACATGAGAATCTCCTCAATAGCCCTACTTTCATTCCTCTCAACAGCCATGGCAGCTCCCTTGGTCCGTGGACCCGGCGGTCGAGTTGTACTCGAAGGTTCCGGTTGCACGTTAGTACAAGGCAGAAGCGTATGTGACGATGGATTCGGAAATACCTTGTAGGTTTAATGATCCTCTTGAAATAACATGTGTGCTAATCATTGTATGTAGCTTCGAAGATGACCCTTTCTCGTCAAAATGAGAAATGCAAGGAGGACTGAGTAAAGAGGCTTCTCACAGTGGAGGATTGAGACCTGAATAATTCCGCTTGAGGCGTTGAACTGCAGGATGGGTGGCTAGTACACCCGGGCCGTAATAAGATACCACAAATAATAAACTAATGAATCTACTACAATTATCACCAAACCTTCTCGTCTTTGTCGTGCCACTTTGAGTATTCTCAGCCATTAAGTGTAGTCCAGGCGGGACCCTCGGCCCAAGCGGAACAGGCAAAATGAGGCCATCTCCACCGAGCCCAGCCGCGTAAGAAAACTTGCGGCCTGACATGGATCAGGCCTGTGCACATGGCAAGAAGGACATTTCGTATGCCAATTGATCACTTTGAACGTAAATCTGTGGATTTCTCCATTCGAATGCCCTACGGTAAACAAAGCTGGCCGACTACGATTGGATTAAAATCTCGGCTCTGCATTCCACGTCGCTATGCATGCTGCAGCTGCACGTTGAGTTGGGCACTGAGCGCCTCACTTTCGGTCTGAAATGAAGAATAAAATCCCCAATTTCTTAGTAGATTCTCTTGAAACTCAACTTCAACTTGTATTTTTAATTTCAGAAGCCATGACTTCATCTAATTCTAGCGAGGACTTGTTTCCTGCCCTGGAGTCGCTCTCCAGATTAATCGTGCCCCATATCAAGACTGCGATATTCGTCGCACTTGTTCTAAACCAATTCACTATTTTTCCAGACTTTAATGTTATTCTTTCACAAATATCGAGCCCATTAATTCTCATTGTCGCGCTGTACTTTGGCGGTATCTGGACACTACCCAATGGCCAAGACAGTACCAGCACCCTTTCTTGGAAGTTATTGCTAGGACCGTTTTTTGACTTCAAGACGATCTCGAGTCGGGTTGGTACTTATTTCAAAGGTCGGTTAAACGTTTCGTGATATCCCGAAGGCGGTTACTGACTGGCTCAGTCGGCTCATTGATGTCTTTGGCTTACTACTTGACCCTGTACTACGACCTGCCTCTTCCCTTCCAACCATGGGTTCAATACATGTTCGTCGGCATCGCTGCGGCCGTGTCAGTCGCTGCATACCTCTTTGCTCCCATCAGCAAGATTTACGGACCTCTTCGCTTCTGCTACCTTGAACATGCCCAGACATACTGGCTCGTCGTCAACTGGTGGTCGCTAACAGCCGTCGTGCCCTTCTTCTCTCCAACTCTACTTCCAATCTTTGGCTTCTGCCTCATCAGTGTGACTGTTGGTACTTGGGTCCACATCTACTTTGCATACCGCGAGAAAGTCCGTACCATCGCTTGGACCGTTTCCGAGAATGCAGCCCGAGCAAAGGCTGCTGCTGAAGAGGCCCGAGACTTTGGTGCCATGGCGAAAAAGTATGAGGAGCAAATGGTTAATGCTGCAGCTGAGGCACGACGCGATGCTGTTCTGTCGAACTCGGTTAGACTGACCGACTTCTTTGATTGCGCATCTCGTGCCTGGTCTGCTCTCGCTGAAGCTACGGCCCCAGCTGAAGATGCAGTCACTCAGGCCCAAAGGGTCATAGCGTCAGCTATCATCTGTGAAGAAACGGAAAAAGTCGATGACAAGCAGAAAGCTGAAAATGAGCGATTAGCCACATACTTCAGACAATCTGCCGAAACTGCTCATGAGCGCGCAAGAGAAACAGTCGCGCTACTCCGCGCAGCCCAAGCTTCCGTCCGAGGTTCAGAGAATGCAGCACGACAAGATGAAGTCTCCCGTCGCCATGCAGAGCATACAGCTGAGAATGCTTCTAACGCAGCCAAGTCTGTTAGTGACGCAGTTGCAGCGATTCAAGATGCTGAGCGCAGAGCGGCATGGGCTGGCGGTGCAGCTGCGAGAAGGGCTGAAGAGGCTGTGACTATGGCGACGAATGGTGAGATTGAAGAGGCAAAGAAAGCGGTTGCTGCGTCTGAATCAGCTTTTCAAGCTGCTGAGGAGTCGGCCAAGATTGTTCGGGAGGGAATGGAGGCTGCGCAGCGGGGGTTGCAAGAGTGGTTGCAAAGCAGTAGGCATGGGGTTTAGGTCATTGATTAGCTTTTAAATAATCTTACTGAGCACCGTCTTGAGATAAAATTGGCACCATCTTGAGATAAGCCAGGCTGTCTTAGCAAAGAAGGTTTAATAAAATAACAAACCATCCGAACAGATACATGCTCAGCCACTGGCACCTGGTGTCTCGCCAACAACAGTCAAAAACTTCTGCGCCCGAGTCCTTCCCTCCTTCAAACCCTTAAGACCATCAGACAATCCCTCAAGACCGTTCTTACCCACGATGTAAGGATGGGCTGTGAACCAACCCTCTCGAAGTCCCCTAGCAAACGCTGAACCCCATACAACACCAAGGAGCTTGTTCTTCTCATCCTTGTCATGAACTTGACCAACCATTGAGACGACGATATCAACACTGGGGTCAGAACCCTCGACTTGTTTCTTCATCAAGATATTGGTCACTTTTGGCTTTCGGCCAGTCGAGTCTGGAGGACCGGCGATGGCCTTGGTGACAACCCTGATGGTCGAATCTTCCGATACACTGTCAAAGGCTTTCCAGCATCGACCATCTGAAGCGCCACCCTTCTTGAAAGCTTCTTGGATTGCCTTGACCAGCTCCTCTTCGGTCTTATAAGCAGAGTAGTCAACAAGGGCGTCTCCCTTACTCTCGTCAAGGAAAGGCTTGATAAATGCACTTCGCTGGCTTCCAACTGCAATGATTGGATGAACATTAGCAGCTGCAGCAAGCTTGATGCCGTAAGCTCCAGTAGCGGTACTAGCTCCGTAAATGAGAAGAGGGCGCTTGGCCTCAGTCTTGGCGAGTGGCGACCAAGGCTCGGGGATTTCAAGCTCCTGGAACAAAGCGCAGACAGAAGTGTACGCAGCGAGAGGGATGGTAGCAGCCTCTTCGAAAGACACCGAATCGGGAATAGGAAAAGTTGTGTAGTATGGTGCCGTGGCGTATTCAGCGAATGCACCGTGGGGAGTTCTCATCTCGTGGAAAGCAGCTACTCGGTCGCCTTTGTGGAAGCCGACGACATTTTCGCCTACGGCCTCGACGATACCGGCGATGTCATCGCCGCTGTTGGTCTCTTCGCCGAGCCAAATGGGGACCTTCCAATCCTTGGGGTTCGTGCCTTGAAGGTTTAGTATTTGTGATGGGAGAGATGGTATGAGCTGCCTTACCTGCGATGATAACCTTGATGAGGACCTCGCCGGGGCCTGGCTTAGGAATCGGAGAGTCAATGATCTCGACGGAGGTGTCTTTCTTGACAATTGCTTCCTTCATGATGTTTGTAAATTGTATGTCCTTTCGTTTGCGTGTACTCGCATTGTAATTGTAATTCTGAACTTCTGAAGTTGAGATATAAATACCGAACAGTTTCTTATAGATGGCACTAGAAACAGTATATAGATAACGTTATACAGTACAATTCGCCATCTAGCAAGATATACATGACCTCATTTCTTCGGCATTCGACCTACATTAGTAATGTTGGTGGATCAACATCTATTTCTATTAATCGTTAGACCCTTCGGGCCTCGGGGCGTATGATGAACCCGGGACCCGTTTGAGCTTGAACCTTCTAGCTTCGTACGTCTATAGCACTTCAATTGTACGTTGAAACGGCCTAAATATTGTTCCGAGAGAAGCACAATCCAATCTCTACCGAAGAAATGTCTCCGAGAAGAGTTCAGGTGAAGTTGGCGATGCGCGTATTTACGTGTCAGCACCTTATTGTTGTGGGGTTTATGGGGACCTCGACTTTCGGTTTCGGTTTCTTCGCCCCTTCTACACAGTTCTAGTTAGCACGATAGGTCCCGCTTTCCAGCACGGAACATTCCGTGCCGCCTTTGCCAGGCATCTTAATCCCAGGCCTCATAATACTGAAGATGGGTGGATATTTGTAATCCAAGAGTCCGAGCTGATAGCAAAAAACTTCGCCTATTGTACAGTCGCAAAATCCCCTCCCTTGGGCCTTGCTAGGTGCCATGATGGGATAGCGAGCGAGATATTATGCATTGCAAAGTTTATCTCAGTAAAGATTGTTATAATTTAGATATAAAGACAAGAGAGGCAATCAAGCTGAGGACATTATCCCGTCTTCTGCATCCTCAATACGTCAACATGGCACAATCTTATCAACAGTCGAACGAAAGAACCGTGCCAGATTAACGCACGGCTGCTGCACATCAGTAGTGTCTCCGCCTTTCGTTACGATGGCAACTGTAGTAATAACTCTTTCACCCTGGCAAGACCGAAGATTCGGATAGGAAAACTGTAAGGACAGTAGCATATCTATAAGGATTAGCAGAAAGTACATAAAGTACATAAGGTACAACTTACGTGGCTCCCGCGACAATCAGTTCTTGACTCTTCATCCTCGTGCCACTAGAAATCATCGCAATGAAGAACACAGTTGCACCACCAACAGCAAAGAGTCGTGATGATGTGCTATTTAGGTAGGAGCATAGAATGACGGGTGCCAATAGCATGATGACAATAATGGGCGTCATCAAGGCACGGGAGATAGAAGCCGCAGATGACCTTGTAGGGATATAAATATGGGCGCTGTCTCGTGAGACTTTCGGGGAATAGCTCTGCAAGCAGTGTCAGTATGACAGTGAAGATTCTAGGTACTGCACAGGTCGATGTACCGGGAAGAAGTAATCTCGCAAGCGAAGCAAATTCTCAGCCACGTTGCTCTCAAGTCCTATCATGGCAGATTCGTCCCGGGGACTGGTACTAAGCAGCTCTTCGGGTGGATAGTTCAAAAACCTGCTTTCGGCTCGTGCGATAGATCCCGTGCCATTGACCCAGTTTTGCAGATTCGTCACAGCACGAGGATCGGCTTGTTCGAGTTCTGAGATTCGTCGACTTCTTAATAGGAACTTGTCTAGGCGCGTTAGGTCAACTTTAAGACCACCGTAGCTGGCCAAGGACATCTTACCGAGATCTTCCAGAGCTTCGTCAAGCTCAACAAGCACTTTAGCTCTGTCTTTGTTCTGATCACGTTGAGAACTGCCGAGGAACAGTGGCCTGTCTTCATCGCTGTCAATCTTGTGCAACTTGCTCTCTAGTCCCACAACACGATTTTGTTTCAGTAGTAACAGTCGAGCACGAACGTTCAGAAATCTTCGCGCAACAAAAAAAGACTCGTGCGAAGCAATTAAAGACGAAAATTGGGGATATCCGTTAGGGTAGTCCTCGACTTAGCAGCTGTTAGCCTCGACTACGAGCAATAAGGGAGGGCAGGCTTGCTTACTTTGCGGCAATTGCATTACCGGAGCACTTTGGGTCCAAAGCAGTGATACAGGTACTGAGAAAACGTCACATGACGGCCAGACCAGATTTGGCCACCTGAAGGCCCAGGTTCTGCCCCTCGTCTGTGCTGTCGCACCTATGGATGATGGTAGGGTATTGCTGCAGTGACCCAATTCGATATCGGAGGTAGTTGTTGCTGACATCGCGCTTCTTCTCTAAAAAGGTCTATTTCACCCGGACTCTTGTTTAAGTCTTGGTGGAAAGTGGTATTGTAAAGATTAATGGTATGATGGTTGAAGCAGCCTAATTAGGTATTTTTTCAACCCCAATAAGTACGATAAAGTGGCAAGAGGAGTTGCATTTGTGATTGGACTTGTATGTTTTAGTTGCTCAAGCTGCCTCTTTGAGCAGTTCAGCTGATAGGTTCGGTTGTTCCGCTGAGGCGTCAGCTGGGCGTCAGCTCAGCCCCAATAATACCAAGGATTTGCATAACCAGCAATGCTTATCATCCAACACTTCATCTTCTCATCCTTTTTAATCAGACCAAACACAAGGGCGCTCCTCTTGTAGTCCTTTGCAAACCTTGTAATGGCAGCCACTCAAGAATCGTCAGCGCGATGGGCGCTAATGATTGGAATCAACTATTACCCCAAAGATCGACATCTTTATGGCAGCGTTGACGACGTTAGCGACATCAGGGCCTATCTGGAACAGCACAGCGCTACGGCTATTCAGACATCCGTGCTCACAGCCACTGTACCAAAGGATCCCGACTCCAATAAGGATCCACCAGAGACAGTCGACAACAGGCCAACCAGGGCAAATGTTCTGAAGCAACTTCGGACAATTATTGATTCTGCGAAGGCTGGCGATCATGTGTACATTCACTTCTCAGGGCATGGTACTCAACTACCGTCGGATGGAAACGTCGGCGAAACTGGCTTCGGCGAGTTAGGCCTTGTTCTTTACGAAAATGGCGAGCACGGAGCTAGCTACTTTCGCGGGCGCTTTCTAGCCCAGGCTGTTAGAAGAATGGTCGACAAAGGTCTTATTGTCACAGTGGCTTTGGACTGCTGTTTTTCAGGTGCCGTCAGTCGAGGCGACCGAGTCCGGGCTATGGAATACGATTCATCGCTCGATGCCGACAGAGCTGAACAGGAGAAAGAATGCAAAGAAGCACTAGGCATCATCGGTCGTGATGCAAGGATTGACAGAGACTGGCTTGTTAATCCAGAAGGTTACACTATTATAACGGCTTGTGGTCCCCATGAAAAAGCCATGGAAGTTCTTGTCAATAAAACCCAGAAACGAGGTGCACTCACCCATCACCTTCTCAAAGCCCTTACTACCTTGGCGAAGGTGAAAGAGGCTGTGTCGCATCATTCACTCCATGAGATGGTGGTTTCCATGATGCAGTCGTCAGGTTGCAGCCAGACGCCGATGCGCTACGGCAATACTCGTCTTTCATTCTTCGGTTCGCTTCTAGACTCAGCCTCCCTCACTGCTTTAGCAGTATACAAGATAGAAGGTTCAAGAATCTTCATTAAAGCAGGACAGGTCCATGGAATCTCAATTGGAGATGAGTTCGCTATTCATCATAGTCTTTCACCTTATTCAGTTAGAACTCCTGATGCAAAACGCAGCTTCAGATTCATAGTCTCGAACGTTTGGGCCTTTGATTCCGAGTTGACGATGTTGCATGGAATTCGAACACCGTCCACAGTTTCCCCATTCAGCACCAAGGATCTAGTGATTTTGAAGGCCACGCAGCTATCCACAGTTTCTTCCCAGCGGATCAAAGTATGGCTTCCAGAAGAGCTAATACGAGAAAAGAGTTGGGAAGACAGGTCAAACTCTCTGCAGTGTTTCCAAACAGTCAAAGAGGTGGAGGAAAAAGGTCTGTGTATATTTGAACTGACCATCAACGAATTCAACGCATACGAAATCGTCGGTGAAGCGCAAGAGAACATGCTTCAGCTACCTACCCTCGACGCTGGTTTGGACGGTTCCTTTTCCAAGATGATAGACACTCTTCAGCATATAGCAACTTTCAAGTACTTCGAGGGCTTAGGCAATTTACTTCCATCTCCAGAATTCAGAGCAAAGTACACGCTCAAGCCAATAGTGGAATCCACTGCAAATGGTATCTTCAAAATTTTAGAAGGAGAGACCTTTGGATTCATCATCGAGAACCATGCGGATCACCCTCTCTACATGGCCGTCTTTGACTTTGTTCCCTCTTGGGGTGTGAGCAATCTGGTTTCTGGTTCTGGTGGCGACGACTATGTCCTCGTACCACCAGCTCATGGCCAGAAGCGTGGCACGAAGGAAATAAAGCTGAAGATGACGATTCCGAGTCATCTTAGATTGCAGACCCAGGCTCGAGATGTCGTCAAAGTCTTTATCACTGACAAACCAGTTTCATTCCCAGGTATGGTTCTGCCAGGACTGGGTATAAAGTCAAGTTTGAGGAGTTCGTCTGCGAGTGCAGGGATAATTTCTGACTTTATCAAGCACTTGAATACTGGGGGAAGGATAAGGAGTGCCGGAAATAAGGGGGCATGGATGTCGCACAATTTCATAATCCGAACCTCTGTCAACTAACATATGGCTGTTCAAGGCGTATGTCTAGGTTCCGCACCAGAACAGGCTTTAGAAAGGATCATCTACCAATTCCAACTCGCTCTCATCATACTCGCGCCCTTGCATAACCTCCTTGCCGCTATCGTCGCACAGGATATACTTTCCTCCTCTTACTTCCGACACTGTGTATGTTGATCCGTTTGAGAGCACCTTGACCATGTCATTTGGTCTGAGCTTCATAGTCTAAGGGATATTAGCTAGGTAGGGCCCTCTTGCCGGAGAAACATACCGTAGCGAAACTTCTGATGGTTGGGCGACCTCCATCAATCACCTCCACTTCCGGTGCATCCTGGTGACTATGCGACGATTAGTGATAACACGCTATGTTGGAAAATATAACGAACTTTGATTCAATCGGAGCTTGTTGGTCCTCTGACGAATCCTTCATCGTGAATATGGTGGAGTCAAAGTCAAACGGATGCACTGAGACGAGGGATCAATTGTGTAGCTACCTAGGCCTATCCTGTACTAGCAGCAGATCAAAGATTTAAAGTAGTGGAGGCTGAGCCAAGTGTTGAGACTCTAGAAACCGGCCAGCGAATGCGGCTCAACTGTCATGCGACCCATCAGGCTAACTACGGAAAAGGGGACACATTACAGGCTGGTTCTAAGCGAGCCATCACGCTGCTGCAGTAACCAGCAGCTGTAATGCACCATGAGCGTTTTTCCACCTATTAGGGTTGTTTGTTGGTTTGCGATATTTCTGTGTCGAATCAGCAACTAATGTTTGCTTTGCCTTATTTACATGCTGGGGGGCTACAGCACTGCCTCTTAGTAGTGATGACGTTCTGCAGGTGAAAATGCAAGGTGACACGACTGTTGAGATAGCAGAATGATTCGCTGTCTTTCGACCGTTGCCTGTTCGGAGGCTTTCTTTTCCGCCAGTGGCTGGCTGACCAAGCTCGTAGTAAGCGTGAAATATGCATAGCTGATTGTCGCCAAGGTGGTGCAGTTGATCTACTGGAGGCCTTTTCTGACAGGCAGAATTTACTTATGTGTGTGATAGCCTAAATGCTCATGTACGTAACGAGTTGCCTGGCTGCCTGGATTCGTTGTCACAATAGTTATGCTGACTTCATAAATAAATGTAATTTAATTAGCAGTGCGTCCAACGTGGCATATGGCAATATACCTTGAACATTAAATGCAGCTAACACATTAAACTTAATATTAATGAACAGGCCTGTTAGCTATCATAATCCCTTCCGCGAAAGTTGTAAGCGCGCAGTATGACCCTATGGATTTGCGCTAATTTGTGCGAGAATATGGAATCTATCCAAGGAATTGATACCTTAAGGGAGAAGCTGGAGAACGGCGTTGATAATGACGAAGCAAGACTTTCCGTATTAAATGATCTCATCAAACAGCTCAAACAACAATTTACAGTTACCGAGGATGTACAGTGCCTTAATGAATCCCTTGAGTTGCGAAGGGAATTACTCGCATTGATTCCGCCCAAGGATCACCAAAACAAGGCTCTTCAATCACATCTACTTAGCAATGAGCTTAGTGATCGATTTGCGGAGACAGAAGATCTCAATGATATGACGGAAGCCATAGAGTTGGGGATACAGGCATTGAATTTAACACCAGAGAACGACCCGCGAAGGATTGTATTCCTCAGGAGACTTGAGTTTCTATTCGAAGAAAAGTACGAAGAGACGGAAGACCTCGCCGACTTTGATCAGATCATCCACTACCAAAGGCTGTCACTTGAGGCGACGGACTCTGACAGCAGTACCCAGATGGCGGTCAGGCTGACTGCTTTGGGCTCGAAGCTCGACAAAAGGTCGGATATCACGGGAGAAATCTCAGACTTGAACGAGAGTATCCAGATCATGAGACAAGTTGTTGAATTAAAACCCGGGAACGAAGACGCGCTAAAGAATTTGATCCAAACTCTCTGCAACCGGTATAAACTGAATGGAGAAATACGGGACCTGGAAGCATGCGTCCAGCTTCACCAGCAGGTACGTGATTCATCAGTCACGGATGAAGGTAAAGTTGGGTGGATGATAACGCGGGCGAATTACTTATGCATTCTGCATGAAAGAACCGAAGATGAAGCTTATCTCGAGGAGGCATTTGTGGTCGTGGCCGCAGCACTGGCCCTGGTTCCCGAAGGTCGCTGGAAACCCAGATGGCTGCATTCTCTAGGAAGGTTGTTCGGCTGCCAATATCTGAAAACTGAAGGACTTGCCGACCTTGAAGAAGCCATTCGGCTGGAGAGACTGGCGCTCGAACTTACACCCCCTGGGGATAATCAAGGCTGGATCTTGACAAATCTGGGGAACCGTCTCGGTGATAGGTACCTGAGAACAGAAGACGTCACCGATATCAATGAGGCCATTGATTGCGCCAGGAGATCGCTGGATCTGGAGCCCGAGAACCCTGAGCGACTTTACAACCTTGCAATCAAATTGGGTGATCGATTTTCAATAACAGAAGAGCTTGATGATGTCGATGAGGCTATCGAACTCGAGAGGAAAGCATTAAATATAATGCCGTTGGACCATTCCGAGAGAGCAGACTATTTGAACATTCTGGGCAACCAATTGGGGGATCGATATGAGCATACGGGAGACTTTTCTGACCTCGAAGAGGCCATTCGCAACGCCGAGGAAGCTTTGAGTCTGATGTCAGAAGACCATCCGCTCAGAGCAGCCTGGCTAAACAGCCTTGCCAGCTGCTTCCGAGACCTTTATACCACGACAGGAGACAAGGACGACTTGGAAAAGGCCATCACGCATTATGAGAAAGCCCTTCATCACGAGATGTCAGCGACGGAAGATCGCATTACAGCTGGCCAAGCCATTCTCTCCAACTCTTCAGACAGTCAGCAACTCTACGATACTGCAAAACTCGCAGTAGGTCTAATTCCAAAGCTTGTATCATGGTCCCACGAGAATCATGACAGACAATATGTACTTGGGAAAGTAGTCGGCTTAGCTTCCGACGCAGCCGCAGCAGCACTACAAGCAGGTCAATCCCCTATGATCGCCTTGCAACTCCTCGAACAAGGTCGCGGTATCATTGGAGCGTCGCTACAAGACATGCGCAGCGACGTGCAAGACCTTGCAAGGCAGCACCCGCATCTTGCGGAGAGATACCGTACTTTACAAAATGAGTTGGATAGGCGCGCTGAGCATGGCAAGACGACGGATGCGCAGTCACAAGCGTCAATTAATCGAAGACATGCTGCTGCCAAGGAATTTACTGAGTTGGCAGTTGAGATCCGCAAGTTGCCTGGATATGAAGACTTCATGCTTTCACATATTGAAGATGAAATCTACAAAACGTCAGAGCGTGGTCCGATCGTTGTAATCAACGTCAGCAGGCTTCGTTGTGATGCTCTACTGGTCTCAAACAGCCAGGTTCGTGCATTGGAACTCTCGAGTATAGCTCTCGAAGAATTGGAGCGCAAAATAAAACCCTGGACCCTGGCAACTTCGCAGACCCTCGAGTGGCTCTGGGATACCATTATGAGCCCTATACTCAATATGCTAGGTTTTGCTGATCCTCCACCGGCAGATAAATGGCCTCACGTCTGGTGGATCCCGACAGGTCCTTTAGTTCAACTTCCCCTCCATGCAGCAGGACACCATGAACAACAGGGTTCTGAAGCCGTACTTGAAAGGGTCATTTCTTCATACGGCTCGTCAATCCGCAACATAATCCGTGGACGTCGGGAGTCCTTCCAGCCATCCAGCTCTGATCAGGCACTGCTTGTTGCAATGGAACATACACCAGGCCATGATACGCTTTCTTTTGCCAACGAGGAGGTAGACTTAATACGAGGTATCATCCGGTCTATGAAGCTCAAGTCAATCATACCTACCCGTACTAAGAAAGAAGTTATCCGATATCTCCCAGATTGCAAAATCTTCCACTTTGCTGGCCATGGCCTCGCTCATGCAGACGATCCATCCAGGAGCTGCTTGTTGCTGGAAGACTGGGAAAAAGACTCGCTCAAGGTTTCCGACCTTTTCGATATGAATATTCGTCAAAGAGCACCCTTCCTTGCATATCTATCGGCATGTGGCACCGGCCAGATCAAAGATGAGACATCATTCGATGAGAACATCAACCTTATCAGCGCGTGCCAAATCGCTGGCTTCAGGCATGTCATTGGCACGTTGTGGAGCGTCCAAGATGATCTATCTGTCGAGATGGCGAAGATGACATATCAGGAGCTGCAGGACTCGGGCATATCGGACGAGTCTATCTGTCGAGGGCTACATAAGGCAACGCGTGAGTTGAGGAGGAGGTGGATGGGGCAGCGTGAGAGTTACCAAAGTGCATGGCTTGCTACTGCTTCTGATGGCCACGAGTCAGCCAAAGGGTCTCTTTTACGTGCAGTCAGAGACGCAACTTTGATCGATAGTACAGACAATAACCTTGGTTCGGCTGATTGGGCACCCTATATACACTATGGAGTATAGATTAACATTGTACTTTTGTAAAACCAATAGTAAAGAAGAGACTTGTTGTCTTGGCATGCATTTCGGTAACAAAAAGAGGCAAAGTATAAGTAACCGCATCCATCTTCATTTACCGTCTTGATAGGACAACTAGTCGATAATGTGTTAACAATGTCGATAAAATAGGGATACTATGATTAAAGCATGCGATAGTACTGTAATAAAGTCACCGGCTACAGGAGACGTCATTCGAAGCCAAATCTGCCTTGTGAAGAAGCCCTCCAATTAAACTCGTGTTTTCAGTCACTCTATCTGCGGTGGCACGTGAGACCTCAGATCAGGCTGGGAAGACCCAGGGGCTGTTTGCCCAACTTCTTACCATCAGCATCTATCATTCAGGGTTAATACCATACTAAAAAACCATGATTCCCCATAAGACATCATGTCCATCGCGCACTGCACCCTCAGCCGGCGACGGCAGCCAGTCCGACAGAAGTGCAGCTGTCACTGAGCTCGAGAACGCAGTCGCTCACTTCCAGGCTATACTGACAGATGATGAGCGAAAACGTCTGCAGGGCCTAAAAGGACTACCACATGATGCCCAGTCGATCATTGTGTTCACGGCCGAGCTAGATATGCAGAAAGATGGAAATCGAAGAGGCAAAAGCATTGCTTCACGGCTTACATCATTTCTACAAATTATCCAACAGTTCACTCCCATTATCGATACATACATTCAATCAAATCCTGATATCAGTGCAATTATCTGGGGATCAATCAAGTTAACATTTACGGTATATGTTATTAGCAGTCACCAATCCCTATCGGTCGATTAACTATTATTTCTGTAGTTTCTCGCAAACTTTCTATCCCAATTTCAATCTTTCGTTGAATTGCTACAGGGTTTCGGCTCTCTATATTCCAGATTGGGACACTACCAGATTCTCTTTCAAGACTCAACACGTCTGAATGATGCAATTTGTCAATTTCACACGTCTGTAATTCTCTGTTGTGAGAAGGTTATCCACCTTATACGTCAATCTAGTATGTCGGGCAAAACACTGGCTATTTTCCTGAAGCTAATACTTGTCCTCTAAGCATTGACCAACCAAGTCTGGAGAGCCATCACATGCTCATTTCAGACTGAGATTCGAAGCTATGTCGAGAACGTCAAGGCAAAAGCCGAGAATGCGCAAAGCGAGATTGAATTAGCTAAAGCACAAGCTGACTACCATGAACAACAACAACAGACTAAAGAGCGGCAAAACGCTTCAGACTACAGGCAGCAACTCTCTACGTGGGCAACAAAGTACAGTGCTGCCATGAAGGATTTGCAAGATCTTAAGAAAAAGCATGGCAGAGGTAAATCCAGTCACATTTTCAATACGTATTGAACTCACAACCCTCTCAGATAAGAAACGAAGCAGGCTTATCCATGAGCTGACCTCTTATAATTTCATGCCAACATTTAACAGCATGCGCAACAAACGCCATATGGGCACCGCTGAATGGTGTTTTCACACACCTCAATACCAAGAATGGGCCAACGCCAACAAAACAGCCATCCTTCATATCACAGGGAAGAGTAAGTCAAGGTTTACGATCATACGTAATACGTTCTTTATCTAACAAGACTTATAGTTGGATCTGGAAAGACAGTTTTGGTGTGAGTTCTTGGTCTACTAGTGCTGTTAGACTTGACAATGTTTCTAACAAGCTATAGATCCTCAATCATAGAAAGATTGTGCCGCGTTCCATTATCTCGCCAATTCACCTCTTTCTTTTTCCTTCGTTTCGATGAACGGAAGAGTCTTTCCGCCTCAACAGTTATTCGGTCTTGTCTCCAGCAGCTTTTGTCATCCCCGCTGATCGAAAATTTGGACTCAAGCGCCATGTCTGAGCTGGATGACTGTCTCCAACAAGCTAAGTCATCGCTGTTCTCAGTTGAGTCATTGAGATTGCTTTTTACAACTGCATCAAAGAACGTGGATGATTGGTTTATTATAATTGACGGGCTAGACGAGGTAGACGTCGCAAGACAGATCAGACTATTAAAATTCCTTCGCGAAGTCTTTGACCAGCTTCCAGAACCCCATCGGATCAAGTTTCTATTGTCGTCCCGCGAAACATGCTCGAATAACATCAACCGAATTCTACCTGAAGTCACTCGTCTATGTACCGGCTTGCAGCCCACAAGTTCAGACATTCGGTTGTATGCCGAGGATATTATTAGGAATAAGATTTCAACCAATGAGCTTATAGTCAGTGACCCGGAGCTAGTCAATGAGATCACTGAAGTGATATGTCGAAAGGAAAAGGGGATGTAAGTTGATGTTCCTACAAGGTCGTAAAAGAGCCTGCTAATATGACACGTATAATACAAGGTTCTTATGGGTCTTCCTCACTATTGATGACATCTGCTCTCGAAAGTCTGATAAGGATATCAGACAGGCCCTGCAAGACATCCCAGTCGACCTCCCCGCCACATTTGACCGTACCCTTGGCCGTATAGCAGCAAGGAAAAGCAACACAGCAATTGTCCAGAAAGCATTCACTCTGATTCAAGGATCCTTTGAGCCGTTAACCCTAACTCAACTTCGCGAGGCTCTCTCGGTCGAGATAGGACAACAGACCTTTAACCACGACGATCTTATTAGTGGAATAGATCGGTTGCCTACGTGGTGTGAGAATCTTGTCTCCGTGGAAGAGGCAGATACTGTCCATTTTAGCCACCACTCGATTCAGAAGTACCTTCTGACGCCAGGCTCAGGAGACTTCAAGACCTTTCATCTCGACGCAGAGAAGTGTGACCGATTCATGGGCGAACTATGCGTCACGTACATCAGTCTTGATAACTTCCAGAGGGCAGTAGGATTCACGAAGAGTTGTAATACAGACTCTTCGTATATAAATATCGATATGGGCGGACTGGCTGAGCAGACAATGCAAACGGCAGTCGGAGGGAGCATCGGGTCCCTAATTGGACGATTTACACGGGAAACCGTTCTGGCTTCACGGTCAAGAAAAGGTCCACCTGGCAAGATTCAATGGAACGATTCCAGGCTCTCTTCGATTCCCATGCATAATTTCGGCCCTGCTCAGAGCACTAGAGGGTATACATTTTTTGAATATTCCTCCGAACACTGGTTTAAGCATCAGCTCTGTATCGATTCGAATGAAAATGAGGCTACATGGAGACTACTAGGCCAGATCTTGCGAAGGCCCCGTCAATACTGCCAGGGCGAACCTTGGTTCCAGCCGGCATGGACAAAGGGTGTCAGTGAGATCATTGGCAACGATGTCCTCTTATTTGGCCCTGGCTTTGACTCATACCGAGAAACTGCGGTATCGCTGGAGACAAATGAGAATGGAAGGCTTATGAATACATCCACGATAACAGACCTTTGCCACGTTTTTATCTATGCCATTCAGAAGGGCAACGGAGGTCTCGCTTGCCGCGTGTTCATGTTGCTTGTAGAGGACTACAAGAGGCCAGCTAATCGCCGTCTTCACGGTTACCTTTCGATCATCATAAACAGGATGGCAGTGAGCAAAAATCACGAGATGTGCGAGAATCGGTGCCTCAGCCTTGCAAGACAGCAACTAAACCATGCTGACCTCGTCCGAGAACTAAGGGCAGCGGTCGCTAGTGGGATCTCATATTTCCCCCCGCTAGGTGAGAACGAGGAGCTTCAGAACTGTACATGCCTATGGAGCCACGAGTATTCCTTGAGAGAAGAGATGTGCCAGCTTCTCGAGACTGGGTATCGGCGACACGAGCAACCGTACCTGTTTTCATTTTCCGTCTTAGCAGAAGAACTAGGTACTGGTTCCTCGGTCGAAAGATTACGGACTTTCAATCATGACAAACGATTTGACGTGGAAATAATGGTTTCTTCCAAGACTCGCTTGGGGAGATCGTTCTTTGACATTTTGATCGAGGGGGCCTTGATTGACATGCAGCGCATGCAAGTCTTCCTTTCAGAACGACGTCACTCACACGAGAGACCTCGTGTTCAAGATAATGGTCTATTTGGGTTCTTGGGGAAGTCAAATGAGACTGAACACGTTCGTCTGCAGCGCCAACTGGATAACACTCTTGTTTTCCTAGGCACGGTGCAAGCGGCAGCCACTAATGGCCTAGAGATTGTTGAACACTCCCTAGCGCAATGCTTGGAGACTGGAGGCTTTGTTCCACTGCATACAGCGACCATTACACTTCTATTTGAAAAGATCTTGCTTCGGTATCGCTGGCCCGCATCAATGTGCGAGGGCATCGTAAAGGTGTTTTTCGGAAAGTCGCTTATACCGGGCTTCGAGGATGTAAACGACACGGTACTTTCCCATGCAGTCCAATTGAACAACTGGGAGCTTGCTACATCCCTGATTGATATCCTACCTGTCTCTCGAAACGAGAGGGAAGCAATCAACAACTTCTCATATATTAAGCGTGCGCTGCGCTGTAACGACTGCCGAGACATTGTTATGGAGGTGCCCAAATCAAAAAAGAAGTGGTCTTTTGACCTTGAGACAAATCGGTATGAACTGTGCTCAGTGCATTGGAATATTATAGGAAGAAAGTTTGATGATACACTGCTTTTCAATGAAGCAAAGGCCTTACGGTGTTCTGATATGGTCTCTCAAATTAACTAGTTATTTTTTGTTTCTATTTATATTATATATTTTTCCCTTCCGAATGCGTGTACAGAAGCCGATGTGATCGTGCAAAACAAGCAGCTTATTCAGTTAGCGAGTAGATTCAATGAAGCCGTCTACGATGCAATGCACTGAGTGTATTATAATCTCATCTAGGTTTCGGTCCCATGTGCACCAAGTCTATGTTTCTTTTTATCTTCGTAAACCTTTCTTATTACCCGTCTTATGGTATCAATAGCATACTTGGAGACATTCGCCTCGGCCGTTGTAAGGACGTTCTTGACCTGGTCCGGCGACCACATGAGGTTTGTTGATGTCGAAAACGACGCAGTCTAAATAAAATCAGAACATGTATTCATATACGATGAAAAACTCACCGTAGGATTAAAATCCGGATTCAAAGCATTCGGTAAGAGTGGGCAGTAGATGATGTACATATCTTGCCCGCTCTGTCTTCTTCCATGAAATAGCCTAACGTAGTGATCTATAAATCGAGATTCGACTTCTAACGCATGACTTGAAGATAAGGCTTTATTCCGCTGTGGGTTGTGAAACTCCCGTGTAACTTCTTTCAGCTCAATGTCGAAGTCGGCAGCGAAATGGTGCAATCGCTGGACAGCTGCGCCAGTGTGAATATCTGATGAAGCATCGAAGGATATGAAGACATCAACACCTCGTTCTGGTCGAGCGAGGATATGGTTTGGCAGGTTATTCGCCATGCCGGAGTCCATGAGTCTTGTACGCCCCTGTGCTTCCCACGGTGGAAAGGCATGCGACTGCAAGGCTGCAGGATTGGAAACGGATCTGTCGCTGCTGTGTATCCCTCTTTGATGCTGATGGGAAACTCGGGATATGTACAAGGAGTGCTCTGAAGTATGTTCTCGCATCCCTACAGGTCTTTCAAGTCCGTAAAAAGGATTCGGGTCATGACCTGCGCGGATTGGATTTCCCCAAAAGCCCTCAAAGTATTTGGACTGGAGTAAGTTGTTAAAGAGCGTCACCAATCGTGCCACTATCGTGTTCTTGGGTATAGTAACCAGAAGGGCTTTGATGCATTCTGCCAAAGGACCCGCTGGAGCACTGGTACACTGACCCAGTAGGAGGGAGAAGGACTGCTCTGGACGGCGATCCACGGAGTATCCTGAGATGAAGGTACGTCCCCATGACCAAGTAGGTACATAGCGGTTGAGGTCTGGACTCCCGACCTCGAGGGGTGAGATCTCGAAGTATTGGAAGAACTTCTTGGGTCGTCTGTTAACAGCAACTGTTGCATTTGTCTGATCACTTCCTTCGACAGAATCCAGTTGCCGAGATGTCGGGGGTTTCTTAATATCCCTGGCCTTGGCGGAGATTGTCTTTGGCTCGTATGAATACTTCGGTACTCGTCTCACGGCTGCGAGAAGCGGCATTGGATCCAATCCCCTATCTATACCCGATCTATGCCAGATCTTGGACCACTGAAACGTCGCTCTGCTCAGTCTGCCTTTTGGCTCTCTCGAGAGCAGTTGATAAGTTGCTGTAAGAGTCGAGTATAGATCCATAATTCCCAAGCCAATGATGCTCTTCCGAGCTTTACTGACCAGAGGACCTATCAGAAAGTAGACGCCTCTCTTGCTTCTCGCAACCATGTTCAAAGCATGAATGCTCATGGGGTGCGCAAGCTCACTCGCCACGGTCAAATAATGATCAATAAGCCGTTGTATGTCATGTCGGGCAATAGTATAGTAAGCTGCGAGCGTCCAACAACTTCCGCTCACGCCGGCGGTCCAGGTAATGCAATCCCATAAACCATGTTTCTTGGCAGCTGAGATGAAACCTGCGAAGCCATACATGACTTTGTATCCTCCACCTGAGCCGCCCAAGGCGATGAGCGGGACGTCTCTGTGGTCAACCTTCTCGTCGGGCGAGAGATCTAGGAAGCGATGTAACGCATCGTCTCCTTGTGAAGACATTCTCAACTTCCGAAGCTCAATGAACCTTTGTTCTTCGTAATGAAGAGAGGAGCCATGTCGAACTTGGGCATCCCATTTGAGCTCAGGATATGTTGCAAAGTCCGTCTCGTCCCTCTGCAGGAGTGTCTTGACAGATGCCAAGTCGACAGCTCTTTGATACCATCTTTCAACAATGGCCTTGGTTTTCTGGGACAATGAGACGTTGTTCGGCGCTGTAGTCGCCAACTGGCAGGACTGTGTGTGGTGTTTTCCATGTATAGTAGGCGCTGCCAATATTCGGCCATTTCGAAAACGTATTCTCGAATTTGTGACTCGAACCCTCGAAGAGACTGGCGTCGCTTGAACCAGAGAGACCAATGAGCAAAGACAATATGTTTTTGCGTATAAGTAAGCTGGTGATTTTCGAACTGAAGTCAAAATCACCATTTTTCTAGCCTTCAAAGGCGCATCTTGACGATGTAAAATGAAGTTGAGGTTTGTAAACAACGCATCTTGAATCGTTGGCGTCATTGCTGACTGATACCGCTAGCTCCGGCAGCCAAACAGCAATACCACGTGGGCGTTAGCCTTCTCTAACGCTGGAATAGGCCAATTAGAGCATGGTAAATACAGGGTAGGTTAGAGCTATTGTGCTTGGCATTTTCTGCCAACTTCAATTACCGACAACAGTACAGGATACTGGGAGTAGAGTAATGGTTAAATAATTATAATATAGTGAATTGAAATTTTTCAATGTCTTGAGATGATACATCTCATCGAGATATGATAAGGATTGACTATTAATCAACACCCGACTTATTCATTGCCACTGGATCACTTCTCCTCGCCCTTTAAAACACGTTACAGAACACCCTTCCTCCCGCATTCCATACATCATTCCCAACAAATAAGCATCCATAGGAACCTTTAGAACTGAAACTCCCATGCGTATGTAGTCACGGCATCTGTCTGGTAGAACGGCAAGGTAACCTGTCCGTTGCTAATGGTGTGACCATAGTAACCTAAGTCTGCTGGAGGGCCCATCTCGCTATAGTGAACGTCACTACCAACAGCGAATTTCCAAGTCCTGACTTGCAGGGTTCCCGAAGACGGGAGGCCCAACTTTGCCAAACCGGAGAATGTCACATCATAAGTGCCGGTGGTAGGCGGATGACAGCCAAACAATACCCTAGCAGTGCGCGTTGTAGTATCCACGGTTGCATATGCGTCAAACCGGCCATCAGAAGACACAGAAGTCGAGACACGCTGGCCCGTCATGTTGTGTGAGTAGTAATTATACACCCACCAGTCACCATTAACGAAGTAACCTGTAGAAGCGTAGTCTGAGGGATTTGGTTTGGAGAGAAGGCTAGCAGCTAGGTCGTGAAGCTGGGTGCCTCCTAGCCAATTGCCACGAAGACCAATGGCATTACGGCGTTCGAGCTGGGAGATCCAGAATGCGGATCCAGCGGGGACTTGCTCGTTGAATGTAGCGTATTCGTTGATGTTGATTTGGCGCTGGGGGAGACCGTATTTAGTGAGGATCTGTTGCAAGACACCGTAGCTGTATTCAAAGTCGGAGCCTGAACCTCCCTCCTCGTGCCATACATATTGGTCTGGTACGGAATTGTTGTTCTTGACGAACTGAGCCCATTCTGTCCACCAAGAATTGCTTGTACCTGGTTGGCCGGCAAGAGTTGGACCCGACGTCAACACGGCCTTCCCGAAAGCATCACTAGATAGTCAGTAATAGTCCATGCCCTGTTTCCTCAGAGATAACTCAACACTTACTTGAATTGATGCCAACCGCGACCCCACATCTTAAGCCACTGATCAATGCTACGGCCCCAGAAGCAACTACCCTCTGGCTCGTTCCATATATCAATGACTAAGCCCTCCTGCATATTGTATTTCTTAACATTTGCAATAATGGCCTGGACAAACTTGTCGTAGGACGACCAATCGCCATTGTCACCCGGCGCAGGTGAGCTGTTATTATTAGAAGAGCAATCAAAGCCCCAGAGGTCATTCAGCAATAAGACATAGCCACCATTGTGACGGCGAGTGACAATGTAGTTGTTATGAGCGCTGGCAAAGCGCTGCTGGAACCCAGCCTCGTCATAGCTCCATCCATGAGAGACCTGAGCTCCGGCACCTCGGTAGTAGTTGAAGCCGAATCCAGAGAGCAGGCTGTCTGGAATCTGGTTCGTGTTGTCAGGTATGCCGTATAGAATGCCGGCAGCGAGGTGCTGAGGAGCACCGGTGGTGAAGGAGAAGTCAATCTTGGGACCGGCGTTGTCAGCAGCTACAGTGCAGACAGCCGCAAGGACTGAGCAGGTCTTTATCATCCGCATAATTGAATAGTGCTTATACAAGAGTGCTTGAATAGATACTGCCTGAGGATAATGACCACAGGAACGCCCTCCTTTATATAATACGTCTCAACCCCCGACGATACATACTCTTGCTGGAGATGCTAGCAATGTTACGCTGGGTGAAAAGCACGGCAGCGGATAACCGGCAATTGTGATCCTGGTAATACGGAGGTTGTTCTCATGACCTCTGTGCGGAGAAGTTTGCCCAATTGATGAGGGCAAGGACGCAATGCTCCCACTGTCAAAGCGGCCAGAAGATGTCTGTTAAAGATTTCCGGTGGGAGTTCCGGTGGGAGAGATCTGCTAGGAGCTTTTGTAATCTATTTTTCTAATTTTGATGAGCTTTCATTGAAACGCTTATATCTATTGAACTGACAATATACTAGCTATTCAGCCTGAATATGCTAGAAACTCTAAGTACTTATTTATTAGGCACTGCAACTAATGTGCATAGCACCCTGGTCGTACCCCTGCACAATCCGTGCTTCCTTGATGGCATTGCTGGTTATTCACTCCGTATCCGATGCGTCGAGCTCACAGTTATCCACGAACGAAAGCCCCAACGCCGTACGCACGTCTTGAAACACATCACATGATGATGCACCATCTGCATAGATATCCCGACGACGATAGCTGGTACACAATTTCGATACGGTGCCATTTTTGATGCGTTGCCCAGATCTATCGTGTCGAGACATTGATGAGGTCTATATAACTTAACTTAGTATGGCCGCCTCCCAACTTTGCAACTCCCCGAGCAAACAGTTGATTATTTGCTCACGAGAGTCCGGCAAAGCAACTGATAAATCTCCCTTTCGCCTTTGACACCAGATTCGATTGTACATAGGCACACGAGTTGCAGTTGATGGGCCTTTGTTGATTTGCTTTGATGCGCCGTTGCTTCCCGAAAAGCCAACATGTGATTGGTGCCTATTTTTGATCATACGTATACCCTCCCGTCACTTGTAAATGCCGGTTTGTCGCAATAAAGCTGTAAAAGTGTTGCAGCTGCTGCATAGTTGTGACATCAGGTATACGTCATGTCCCTAGTTACGTCATCCAACATCAACATCCACCACAGGATATAAACTCACCATCAAGCCAAGCATCTACATAACAACCATTTGAAACACAAATTCTCATCTCAAATACTTCAAAATGTCAAAACTCGTTGATGACGTCAAGTCAGGCCTAAAAGGCATCCGTGGAGCCGGTGACGCCCTCCGAGGCGAAGTCCTCGACGCTACAGACCAAGCCTTCGACAACAACCCAGCCCACCCCGAAACAGTCAGAGACCGCGTCGACAACAGAGCCATCGCTGAAAAGGGAAAACAAGATATGCGCGGTGCCGATAATGCCATTGCCCGTCGGGAGTGGGAGCACAAGGGCGTTGAACCACCTGCACATGTTGGACGACGAGAGAATGAGAAGCCGTTAGCGGCGCAGACGGAGCCGCTTTCGAGAACGGCGGCGCATGATAGGCCTAATGAGGGGTTGAGTAGGGAGCCGGAGATGGGGCATTTTGGGAGTAGAGGAACGGAGGGGGGTGTTGTGAAGGATCCTGATGCGAATCTGCCTAGGTATGCTTGAGGTTAATGCTCAGACAAAGGTAAGAGATCATAATATTTTACAAGTTCTGTTTTATGTACTGACTCTTAATTCAGCCTTTCGCTACTACCCATGTTATTTAGCCATACCTACTTAGAGAACTTGAAGACTGTTGAGTTTGTAAGATAGCTTACAGCATCTCACGATACGAACGAGTCTCGCGTCAAAAGAATGTTTTGTATTTTTCTCTTCCAGGTAGCATGTGTGATACTTCCAAAGCATGCTTTCTTCGATCATTCGGAGTGCGAAATCATGATTTGGGGTTATTGCACATGCTGCCTAGAAGTGAAAAATATAATATTCTTTTGGCACGAGGACTCTTTCATGTATTCGAGGTATCATCTATACTTTCTCATGCAGACTCGGGGTTTAATAAGAATATGAGCATGGTACGATATGTATTATAGCTATTTTTCACGAGGAATAAGTTCAGCTTTTGACTATCTGGCAAGCATAAAAAGTTTGGCGCTCCCGGTGAATTTATAAAGAACTATATGAATATCTGACATATTTTTTCCGTCTTGCTCCTAGAGATCACACATATGGCACTGTCTATTTATACCCCTTAGCAGCACCCTCATACAGTCCCCCAAAAGCCCCATACCACGTATCAATAGCCTTCGCAGCCATACCCGCCCCAATCGTATCATCACCCCTCTCAAACTTGGGCACGATCTCTCCCATAAACTCCTCCATCGTCAATGTATGTGGCGCATGTTCCTTCTTGTTATCATCAGGATTCTCCCTCTCGCGATGTAGATTCGACTCCACCATCGGCGGGGCAATCTCAACAACGCGAATTTTGGTGTTCTTGAGTTGAGTGCGGAGATTCATGGAGAAGAAGTGTAGCCAGGCTTTGGTGCCGTTGTAAACTGGGTTTATGACGGAGAAAGGGATGTAGGCTAGACCGCTGGTTATGTTGACGATGAGAGCGTTGGGCTTGGATTTGAAGTGGGGGATTAAGGCGAGGGAGAGATGCATTGGTCCGCGGATGTTGATGTCAATTTCCTGATCTGCTTTTTCGAGGAAATCGTCATTTTTCAAGACGTCAATTGGGCGTTGAACTCCGGCGTTGTTGATGAGACAGTCGAGATCCGGGTGGTCGCTGGTGATTTTCTTGACGAAGCCGGGAATATCAGCCGTCTTGCCCGTATCAAGGACATAATAACCAGCAGCACCGATTTCCTGGGTAGTCGACTTGAGGTTTGACTCCGTTCGTCCAGCAAGCAGAACCTTTTTGCCCTTTGAGATCAAGTACTCAGCTAGTGCGCGGCCGATACCGCCGCCTCCACCGGTGATGACGGCGCAGTTGAACGCGAGACCATTCTGCGACATTTTTGATGGTTTCCGAGATTTATCAAAACTGGATTATTGTATTGTATGGTTTCTGAAAGGAATACCGCAATTGTCACGCGTAGATATATAGAAAGGACCACGGAAGTTCGGCACTGTAGTTGTACCGGCGGTGGAACTGGAATATGTTGGCGTCATAGGCACTAACTTCAGATCGCAAAAGGGGTTAGTGATCCGGAGGACCATTCGGTCCACAATAAAGTCCGATGACCACGATAAGTCCGATAGTGCTTAACGAGATGGTAGTGACGCAAAATTGATATGGTTACAGATTTTGACTTCATTTTGGAAACCGAACCCGAACCCGGCAAGCACTTTGATCTATGATGATTAATGCAATAATGTAAGCTTCCCCAATGTTCATATCTTTCCTATATCCTCGCAGAGAATCTTTGCAATTTTAAAATCCTGCTCTATTGCCGGACTGTAAAATGCACCAGTTTCGAGATAGCCAAGAGCGAATTTTGTCCATTTTTTGTTGACGTCTGATACGACGTCGCGGATGTAAGGGTATGGTGATACGCTCAGAGCATATATGACGCATATTTGGCCGAATATCCTGAGTTGCAATTAGAACCGCTTTGAGTGAGTGGGAGAGGGGGTTTTACTGGCTGCAGACGAAGAACTTGAGAGGATTGCAACTCCTCATTGTATCGGTGACTTGAATGACGGAAGCCCAGGCGAGAACAGCGCTGATGGCATCGCGACATTTTCGGAGGTGTCCTTCGGTGAGAGACGATGGTCTTTCCAAAGCACGGTGTCTTTTGAAGTTAGCGTTGTGTCAAAGGCTGAGGTGATAAACTCACAGCAGAGGCCGACCAATGTGATATCTCGCTACAAAGTACCGAGCATGTAGCCAAGCCGTCACGAGCGCATCGGAAGGAGACTCAGCCTGCGTCAAAGGCGATTTCGGATCAAACTGCAGCATAGGCGGAAGTCTTTCTCGCCATTGTTCCAACTGCCGAATAAGTTCATCCTCCACAGGCTCAGGCGGATAATCCGCAGTAGGATCTACCAAAATCAGCATTTCACCCTTAGCAATATCTTAAAAACTGACTAAAATGAAACAAACTATTCCTGGCTCTCGTCAAAATCAACCGATGAGCAAGCTGCGATAAGAAGTGATAGTGAAAAAACGGATCATCACCCGGATATCGAAACGATCCAAATGATGCAATGTCTTGAGCGGAGATAAACTTTGGTAAGGCGATGTGTTCTTCGAGATGCAGGGAGTTACTCGGTGGAAGGTTTAGTTCTTGGGATAGAACGGCTTCGAACATGCTTGTTATCCAGAAGAGGCGGGATTGCATGTCTAGCATCCACTCGTCACGGTCTCGCGATGCGCTGAGAGGTTAGTTGTTTGTTGTTAATGGCTAGGGGTGGCTTACTTGTTCCAGAAGTATGCGCTGCATGCGCTTGCTTTGCTGAGCATGGCCCACCAATCAACAGGTCTCAAAGCCTCAGCGTAGAACAATCTGTTAACGTCAGCTTTCGTCCCACCTTTCATCCGGCAATCATACCCTGATAGAAGATAGAACTGGCAAGCCTGTAGATCCTGCTCGCACATCAAAAAACCAAACCGTTTCCTCGCCTCATTAAAAAAGTCCAACCCCGGCATCTCCCCTTCTTGTCCAACATACAGACTGGACGCCGGCGTCGTCGCAAACCCAGCTTCTTGCAGCGCTTTCTGTCCCATCGAGCCAAGAGCCATGACAACAAGAACAATACAGCTCTCTATACAAATCCCAAAGTTTCCATCAATGGCAACACCAAGCGTTCGCTGAAAATACGTCTTTTGATCCAGTATCGGATTTGCGAGGTTAAACGTCGTGAAATAAACATCAGATAACTGCTTCAACGTCGCAATACTTAACTTCGAAAGCCAATCTGATGAAATATCCACAGACGCAGCGTGCGGAAGTTTGGGCCGTGAAGCTTCGAGGCGTGTTGAGTATGTACCGCCTTGCATCTGACACATTAACTTTACAGATTCAGGAAGAGCGGATTGAATGGCGGGCCAGAAGAGGACTTGATGCGCGCTGAATGAGATAGCGGGATTCGGATCACTTGGTGCAGGTGAGTCGATTGTTTCGTGGCGGAGAAAGGATGGGACGCCGAGGACTTCGCTTGAGTTTGCAGGAGATCTGGGGTTGAAGGGTCGTAAGGCGGTGGCGATTGAGCGATGTTCTGTAGGGTTTGGATCGTGGGGTCTTGAGTCGTCGATTTTACCTTCGATGCGACGGAGGATGTTGACAATCATTCCCATAGAAGCTTCATTTCTGATGCTGTTAGTGTTGGGTCCTCACTGGTGGATTAAAATACGTACCGTGTTGCTTTTCTTTGAGTGAAACGGCATTGAATACCAAGAGATTTACAAAGTCCACATGGAAAATCTTCATCACATCTTGTCTTTTTCTGACGACAGTATTCGCATGCCTATCACGCTTGAGTCATCTCATTCTTGATGAGAGTGTAGGATGCTTACTTGTCTGGCGATGAAGCCTCTTTGTCTCTTTGAAGGTGGGCCTTCATCTGAGCCGTGTGCCTCGACGGCAGGACTGCTTTCGTCTCGGTCTGCCATGCAGTTCTTTGAGAGTAGTTGATGAATTGTAGTGTTGGCCGGGGAGGAATGGCAAACTCCGGTTGTGGCACGTGCAGAAATTTCAGTGATGCTTCGATAGATGCATATCCCACTTGCTACATACAAGTCGCGTTCCCAGTCATCTTCTTTCTTCCAGTCAATGATAAACAGTGCCATATTTCAGTGCCTAATGGAGTAGACTAATTGACTTGTTGCTAAATACTGTCGTCTCCCGCCAACATCAATCCATCCTCAACGTAAGCTCTTTACGATCTTACAGCCCGATTCTCCGCCAGCTCCATCTCCAATTCATTGACAGCAAATACCAAGTCCTCATTATATCTATTAGTCTCTTTAATCTGATTCCCCGAATCTTGAATGATCAAGAGTGTCGCAATATTAAGCGTTAATCCAGATACATATGCAAGCAGGATACTAGCCGCTGGACTCCAAGCATATGTGACAGCGCTTGCAACACTCGTCAGCAATGATAACGCGAGCATTGCGTAGAAGGTCTTGGGAAAACTCGTCTTAATCTCATCCTTCTTGTTTCTGTTGAATAGTGGCTTCACGATAACGTATAATCCTGCGAGTGATGAGATAAACTGACTGAGCGTTGAGTAAAAGTTGCTGTCCAGTGCAGGCAGTACGTCGGGAGATCCACAGAGGATGGTGGAGTAGATGGCGGGTGGCATTGCTGCTGCTAGGATCAGAACAACGGGCGATCTGGTAAGTTCAAAGAGGTTTGTCCAATGGTTCTCGTGTGCGTCACGATTGATGCTAAAGCGCTGTCGTAGCTTCGTCAATCGCCTCTCCTTGGGCTTGGTTGAACCGTTCTTCACGTGGGCTGCATTGCTGTTACCATCTCTCCCGAATGAAGTTCTTTGGACAATGCCACTAGATGGAAGATTGGAACCGCTTGACCACGATTGAGCGCCAGAAGAATTAACAAACGGTGAGAGGTGTTTCGGCCGTGCTAGCGAGGAATTAGTAATTGGCAAAAGAAAGATTAAGGCAGAGAGAGGGTCCGCCAATTCAATCTTACCTTGTTCGACACGCAACTCATTGGCCTTCAGCGTGCATTCCGCCAAGTTGAGCTCGAACATGTCAAAAGCGACTTGGATGGGGGCCAACAAGTCCACTAGAGACGTCCCAGCCATCCTGTCAATCTGCACAAACGCCTCTTTGACAGAGAGGAAAATAGGCCGAATGTGAGCAACGTTGCTTCTCAGGTCGCCAATCTTATCACTAAGCCACTCATAATCCTTCACTTCTTTCTTCCAGCGCTCGAATACGCCAATCCATTGATGTGTCCATGAGTAGTCGAATCCGTTTTCCAACTTGCCCAGCATAGATAAATCCCGTGAATACCAAGTCATTTCGGGTACTTTTCCTTGATCATCGAATGCAGATAGAGATGCCAGCAGATTCGCTAAGGAACGGCATTGTAGTATAACGAGAGGAAAAGATATTGAAATGCATAATTCGGCAATCTCAAGTCGTGCCTTTCTCATAGCTCCAAACACTTTCAATATGTTGATGGCAGCCATGTCAACGAGAGTTGGATATCTCTGCTGTAAGGTGCTCTTTGCCTCATCTTGGACTCTCTTGGCTTCATCGGTATTGCTTTCTGCCAGCAGAGGACTGCACTCGTTTTCGATGATACTGGACATATTCCCCGAGGCCTGCTGTAGCTGTATATCCATCGTCGGCAATCCAGCCAAGTGAGAATTAATGGACAGAGCATCCGAGGAAATAATTTATTGGCAAATGAATCATTTTCAAGCTCTTAAGGCTCTTGTCAGCTGCCTTGCGGCGCATAGGTGCCCAAGGCAGATCAAGGCAACCAGAGCCTGCAGACGCCACCGTTACATAGTTGCACCCTCTCCGTTTTTAAGCCCGCATTCCATAACAAGCCAATGTGCAATATGTGAAACATGATCTGGCTTACTGACCAAGCATTGTCGATTATGAAAAGTCCTACAGCCACAGCGGCTACCGCGCATACGTCTTGGCCCATCATGCGGTCAAAGCCTGTCACCAATCATGAGACACATTTACAAGGCTGGGCTTGCTTCTTTTTCTGTAAAGTGTTCCTCTCTTACTGCCTACAATACTATATACAATGCTTCGGGTCCATATTTACGCCTTTGTCGCAACGACAAACAACCGAGGAAACGGCAAAAGAACTTTCCCATCTTTCTGCGCAGTGTAACCCCCCTTCAACTTATTCAAATAACACTCAATAAACGCTTCCTTCTCAGAGTCCGACAGCGGATCGAGATAAGGACGAAGACCAGTCCCTTTGACCCACTCAACAATACCCTCATGGTTCTCCATAACGTGCATGTAAGTCGTCTGCCAAATATTAAGATCAGAGCACAAATGCTTCAATCCATCCCAAATATCAGTTGGTGAAGGGAATTGGTCACGGGAGTAGTTGGCGGCTTTGAGTTTCTCTGACCATGGCATGTTGGGTGTATCCGCTGTTTCTCGCATCAAAGCGTGACTTGGCTCTTGAAGGTTGAAAGGGACTTGGAAAGCGAGACTTCCACCAGGCGCGACATGCTCAAGGAGTTTTCTCACAATCTCAATGCGTTGCCCATTGGGTAACCATTGAAAAACAGCATTGGAGAAAAGAACGTCAACGGGTTCTTCAGGTTTGAAGGTTAAAAGATCAGCGACCTCAAACGAAACGTTAGGAAGAACTTGTTTCGCTTCGTTGATCATGTCAGCTGACGAATCAAAACCTGAGACGTGAGCATTGGGATATCGTTCGGCTAACACGGCGGTTGAGTTGCCGGGGCCACAGCCAACGTCCACGACGCGCTTGGGTGAAGTGTTGGGAACGTGGGCTAGAAGATCTGTAGAAGGACGAGTGCGGTCTTTGAGGAATTTGACGTATTGGTCTGCGGACCATGTATCTTTGGATTGAGCCATGGTAGCTGAGAAGTAGCGTTTGGGTTGTTGACTGAGGGAGGTGAGAAGATGACGTCGTGATAGTGAAGCGACGCGAGACATTGTCAATTGAAGACTCAATGATAGCAATGTGAGTCTGATGAGTATTCTTTTCTTCTTGACATAAGATAGACAGCGGGGATCGTATTTATATTCGTATTTGGCCAGTGTCGTGACTGATAATATTATTCAGTCGCCTGTCATTTGACAGACTGGGATTGAGTTTCCTGCGAGAATGATGACTTCAGCCGAGTCGGACTCCGATCGCCAAAACCGAGAGAGTGGGACTGCCTCGGTTCACAGTCGGGCTATCGGATGTACCGTTCGGAGACGAGCAGGACCTCGTGAAGGAGGAGAATTTTTAAAGTCATTTCGTATGATCATCTTGGAACTTTTGCAAGGTTAATTCAGTGTATTAGACTGGGTATGCGTGGTTGTAACAGTTGTGGATGCTTTTCGAGTCACCGTGTTGGCATGCATGATGGCGCGCTTAGACCTGCTTTATCAATTTGATATCCAAGTTAAGAAACACAAACCGTCTGTTTGTGCGAGAATTGCCTATTCTCGAATTGAGGCAAGAAGCGCAGTTATTGATAATATATATCGAGTCAACAAATTAAAAAGGCAGTGGAAATCGTCAATTGGTAAAGCGATTCGGAGCCGGGACATTTTTACTGGTACTTATTTGTAAGCCCACCAATCATCGTAACCAACAGTGCCGCGGAAGCAGGCATATTTCTACGCTTATTAGGGAGAATCATCACAAGCCCTGATATTTGGGAAGGGCCCGAACTCGATCGCAGCTTGACTAACTACATATGTCTCTACTTTGTGTCAGAATTTGTCAGTTACTTCCGCGCTCCTGATTACCATTACATCTGGCCAACTCCCAAAGAGCATAGTAATCAAGGTCAATAATGTGCTTTGAAATGGGCGTTGGTGTATTTAAACAGACCAAAAGTCCGTAATAGCCACGTCCGTCTACCCTCCCTCATCTGTTCTTTCATCATCACCAACTACCTCAAGTCATTCACAAGCTTTTCATCTACCATTGGCTTTAGATAACGCAATACACCGCCACCACAATGTCAGAAATTAAACCAATCAAAGTGTTGGGAATTCACGGACCCAATGCTGGAAAGGTCATCCTCCTCTGCGAAGAGTTGGGAGTATCTTATGAGACAGAAATCATCCCTCTCACAGACGTCAAGAATCCGAAGTATGTCGCCATCAACCCGAACGGACGGCTGCCCTCTATCCAAGACCCAAACACAGACCTCACTCTCTGGGAGTCAGGTGCTATTATTGAGTACCTCACAGAGACCTACGACAAAGACCACAAGCTGAGCTTTACTCCCGGCACAGCTGAAGCCTACCACGCTCGCCAATGGCTCTTTTTCCAAACCACAGGCCAGGGACCGTATTACGGACAGGCGATGTGGTTTATCATTTATCAGCCGCTTCCTGAGGCTCGTGAGCGCTATGTTAAAGAAGTCAATCGTGTGACTGGCGTGCTGGATGGGCATCTGGCTAAGCAGAAGCCTGATGCGGATGGAAAAGTTTGGTTCTTGGGTGGTCGGCTTTCGTACGTGGATATCGCGTTTTTTATGTGGCAGCATACAGCCGAGCCGCGAATTCCAAACGAGGAATTTAATCAGGATGATTACCCGCATGTTAAGAAGTGGGCTGAGAATATGCTGGCGCGCCCGAGTGTGCAGAAGGTCTTGAAGCTCCAGGAGGCTAAATAGACTGTAGCAGGACATGGTTGTAGGGAAGGGGGCTCTGCCTTTAACAGGGGAACCACTGCTGCGAAGCTGGATGGGAGTGAAGAAGGACACTTGTTGCTGTTCAGTATGAAGGTTCATGAGACTTTTATTCGCCTTTTGCGTAGATTTGGTCATTCATATAAAACTCGTTTCACGGGCAGTCATTTCAGATCAAGGTTCTCACTCAGTGTATACTTTTATGATATTACAACGCAGAATGGTGAATTCAGAATACTAATCAACTTGGACCTAATCGTTTCAATAAGTATAAACATATTCTCAAATGAGAGCAGTTCTCTCGCGTTGCGATCAGACGAGATTGATTATAAACCCGACTCTTATTACGTCGGATTGAGCTACCCTATTCCTCGTGTCCTCGTGCGCAGGAACGCGTTGAGAACTTAACCTGTCCCAGAAGCGAGCGAATCATCAACGGTTCCGGCCGCGTGGCCTAATGGCTAAGGCGCTAGATTTCGGTTTCCAGCTCCCGAACTCTCTAGAGATTCCAGGTTCGAATCCTGGCGTGGTCGATAATTTGCTGGTCCATATCTTTTGCATGTCAATTGGCCTGTGAAGATGTTCTTTTTGCTGGTCCATGTGTGCATCAAGTATGGTCAGTGGAAGACAGTTGGCTGATAACGGAACGCATTGAGCAATGGTCTCATCAATCGACAAGTCTATTGCTGATCTACCAGTCCCCATTCCCTCACTCATACTCATACCCAACACTGTACATACATCGAATGTTCTTATCATCAGGACACCATCCATGAAAAACCAAGGTATCTCCCGCTTCATTACTCGTCGCACCACCAGGCGCATCAAGTCCAAAGTCCGGCGCCGCAATCAGCGGCTCTTCCGCACGGGTATAAGGTCCGGATAATTTTTCCGCATAAGCATACTTGACGTTATACAACGGATCGCGGAAATCATGGCTGCTGAAGAACAGAACGTACTTCCCGTTGCCTAGACGTACGATGTTTGGCGCCTCAACGAGGATGCCGTCTTCACTGCCGATACGGTCGAAGATCTTGACGGGTTCTCCGATGAAAGTCACACCGTCGCCTTCGATTTCTTGAAGCATGATTGGTGTACCGCCTGTTGGACCTGATGCATCGCCCTCGAGTTTATAAATGAGATAATTCTTTCCACTGTCGGGATCTTTGAAGCCGCTCGCGTCAATGGCGCCTTTGAGATTATCTGGGCCGCAAACAAGAGGTTTCTCGTCATATTTATAAGGACCCGTTGCGTTCTTCGAGCGCGCGACGCCAATGCAATGTCTCCCAGCTTCAATCTCGGGGCTCAGGTAAACGATGTACTCTCCACTGTCGATGCGTCGAATGTCAGGTGCCCAGGTATTCTCTCCCGTTGTCCAACCCTTATCAGGAAGGGCATCTTCTTGTTGCAGGGTCCATTCACCAAGAAGGTCTTTTGCTGTAGCAACTTGGAGCTTTCGGTAGTTGTCTAGAGGGCCACCGTTGGTTGCGACAGCTACCCATGATCCATCCTCGAGTTGAATGATTGATGGATCTGGGAAGTCGGCGTTTATGGCAGGTTTGAGCGTACCCTCGTGCTTGACGGTCAACTTCAGCGCTGATTGGCGAATTGTGCCGGCCGTCACAGAGTTGAGAAGAAGGCCGAGGACAGGCCAGACAAGGCCTTGAGTGATCATGATGGAGTTGGTATTGAACTACTTCGAAACCTGCCGAGAGGCTTTGAATTAAGTCTCATACCCGTGCTTTTATACCCGAGACCGTCTCGGCACAGCCCTCGATCGGCACTGCTTACCTTGTTTCCATAGCCTCTCATACGTCAGTCGGCTATGCCGTCAGCTGTCGATCACATCAGATTTCTTACTCTAATTTTAAAACAAGCAAGGTACAGCTTCCTTTTCGGGGTAATCGCTGCGCATAGCAGCAGAATAAGCATAGCCTACCATCGTGGTGGATATCTCCCAACGACAAGCGAATGATAATTCGGGGTAATTGTTGGGTTTCGCATTTCCTTCATGCGAATGGGTTTCTACCTACTTGTTTATTGGCCGCATCAATTTTGTCTCGACTTGTGGCATGTTTGTTGGCGCTGCAACGCTTTGAATGATAAGTAGCATCGACAGGTGCACTCGATTTGTCTCCAGATCTCTTTGGTGATTTCGAAGGATGAATGAACGAAAGGCTAGCTACGTATGGCGACTTCAACGTGGCCCTTTGTGTTGCGGATTATTCTGCGATTAGTTTTCGCATTCCCTGATGATTTTAGCCTGTCTGGCAACCGATCAAACCAACAGGATACCCCAAAGCACTCACGCTAACAATTCAAACCCTGTGACCAGCCATCCTCTAATCACCCAGTCACACAGTGTAGTGCAGGCCAGAAACTAACCTAGTTCATGATCGTTAAACGATCCAAAGATAATAATTTTAGTGAGAATTCCGTAAAACCATGCTTACTATCACTTCAAATTGGCTACGAACAGCTTGTCGGCACCTCTAACTGGGTCCTTGGAGGTCTACCAACTTGAAGACAATGCGTGAGCTCAAGCGGTGAATTCATTCGGAACAATCATAGACGGAGTGAATGATGCATACACACCTTTGGAGGCTGCTATGATGGTAAAATAGACAGTATCAGCCTAGTAGTTCTAATGAGCATCATGGTTTTCGGCTGAAGAATACATCATTTCTATTCTTAAAATGATATATTACATGTCTCTTCTAGCTAAAGCTTTCCTTCTACTAACTCTGCCAAAATACCCAAAGACGTCTTGGTGCTCAGGATGTCTAAAAATGGTATGTCTATTCGTAAAACTGCCCAAAACCAAGCGCGAAACTCTGACGCAATCATGCTATCAACACCAAAGCTAGGTAACGGCTTATCCTCACTGATCTGATCTATAGGCATTAGTATTAGGTTAGAAAAGCGCGTCTTGATCAGCTGCATAATGGCGATGCGCAAGGTACTAGAATCTGCGACGGGGGCAAAAACGGCTGACAGAGTCGATGGAATGCTCTTGAACCATTCTGCCGCTGAGACAATAGGTGTGTGCCCGCCTTCGCCCTCCTTATAGTCAGCATACTCCTTCAGAAGATGACCCATATCGAACTCCAGCGCTTTATGATTAACAAAAATAGGTCCAACATCCAACATAACAAAGAGCATGCGAGCCGGCTTCTCCTTGGATGTGTTCCTCCAGCGATGCATAGCACCACGATTGATGCAAACATCCCCGGAACGAAGGACTCGGTTGACTGTTCTATCTTCACTTAAACTCAGCTCAACTTCGCCCTCACACAGTTACAATCCCGAGTGTCAATGCACGATGCAAATTGGACTCAGCGACGGCTGCGAAGTCTATCATGCGAACGACACATCCTTTTGGGACGTGGAGAGAAGGCTGATTGGAGTTGGCTACATGGAGTAATGCAGCACTTTAGAGACAGACTCTGTTCATTCTTGCAAATTCCAGGTCGACGTCTCCTGTAACTTCCACTGGATTTCAGTTGCTGCTGTACATGATGCCTTGAGCGCCAGCACCATCTAGCATAATATCACGGTGGTCACCGTGGTCTGTCTTGAAGGATTTTAGTGGGGCACTTTGACAGCTCTGATCAGAAAAATGGCCCTTACCAACAAGAACTTTGGCTCACCATTACTATCATGGCCAGGAACGTAGCGGAACGGGTTTCGAAGGCCTGGAGCAGGAAGCTCGGTGCATCGATTAGAAGTTGTCATGTTGATTCACTGCTGCGTATCTCAAGACAGGTTAGGTGGATGAAGAAGAAATATAAGGCGAATGAGGTAGGTGAGGTAGATTCAGATCAAAGGAACAGCATGAACGGCGCGGCGATTATAGCAAGAAGTCTTGATGTAATATGGAGTTATGATAAAAAAGCGAGGGTGTGTCAAGCTCGATCGATAAGCCTCCAAATCCTGAGAAGTTCCGTTCATCATCGGCAGTATGTGAGCTGTACCATCTACTAAGATCTCACTCCAAGGGATGCAGGAAGTGTGAACAGACAACTCAGCAGTATAATGAGTAACAGGCTATATGCACAGCATCGCGCTCGAACTCAGAAATTATAAGACATATGTTGTCCTTGTTAAAAGTCATTACTAGTACAGCATCTCGGGTCTGCCTCGCATTCTATTGATGCAATATGCAGCTTCCTATCTAGCGGTGTAGTAGTATCTGTAGTGTATTGACGCCACAGCCTGCTGTTTCAGCAAGACGGGCATGGAATCTACCCGAGTGCCGACACCATAGTTTTTGAGCAAATGAATTAGTAATTGGTGAGATCTCGTTAACAATGACAACGTGGGAATGTGGCCCAACGTGACCCTACTCAAGACCTGTTAAACCACTCCTGTAGCTTTATATGTTACCTTGTTCCGTATGCATTGTCATGAAAGGTTACATCAGAGCACGACGTACTGAACAACCCTTGTATCTTTCGTTATTCTGATCAGGTAATATCATTTTTGGTGTATCTTGTGTAGGTCAAAATATTCATGGGCTGGCATTCTGTGCAATCTTATCGGCAATATCACGAGTGATGAATTATCTAGAGATAGTCACACCAAGAACTGCAAAGCGGCGATGAGAAATCTGACGGCGTGAAACATTCTCGGTCTACAACTTGCACATGCTTGTTCCTCTGCTGGAGCTGCTGCAGAAGAAATGAACCAGTAGTAGGGACAAGTATACAGGATACACCTTTAATAACCCCATTCTCGTCTGGCACTCAGGCACCTAATCCTCCAGAGCTCAACGTCTCGATCGCCACTTATCCTCTCGCATGAAAGTCGTATCCCTCGCAAAATGGCAGACGGTACCTCAACAACTTCATTACAAGCTCCTGAATACTATGTTGGCAGCTTTCCTGCTCCGGGCCTACGCCAGATTGTCAGACACACTGGCCACTGCAAAGATGGCAAATCCCATTTCTTAAGCTCAGACCATGGTGAACACTACCGTTTCATGGGTGAGAATAAGGCCGTGGCCATTGTTATCTACTCCACTAGAGAAACCCCTGTCAATCTCAATGAAGACGTTGATGTCATGAAAGCCAGGCAGGAGGAGGTAAGCCTCCCAAATCTGTTACAGGCTTCCTCGCTGATTCATCCCATAGCCTCCTTTCCGCTACCGAAATGGATCCATAGTCCGCATGATCGACTTTGGCCCTGGCGTGGAGTCGCCATTTCATCGGGCTCTGACTATCGACTATGGGATTGTCATCGAGGAAGTCTTCGAGCTGGCTCTCGACTCTGGGGAGAGGCGTATCATGCGTCAGGGCGATATGTGTGTCCAAAGGGCTACTGCACATAAGTGGAAGAACATCACGGGGAATGAGACCATGCCAGGACACATGATGTGGATTTTGCTCGACGCTGAAGAGCTTACTGTAAGTGGGAACAAGGTGGAGGGGTTTCTTGGTAGTTTGGAGAAGGAGTATCAGGGTCGGGGCCACTATTGAGATAATATTGATCATTCTACCAGGAGCTTTTGTGGTGTCCAAGTTACGAGAGTGTCGGTAGACTTACAATTGCTCGCACGAGATCTCGTTCCGACGTCGTTGCGCTCGAGGGTAGTTGATGCGGGCACCTGGCACCAGTAGCTGTCGGGGAAATCACTGATGTTTCTGACTGGAGCACGTAGAAAAACAAAGATTTTGGGATTATTTTGCCATCAGAAAGACTCACGCTCTCATTCCTTCCATTGATTTGTTGTCGGTGAGGTCACAAAACTGCAGGTCTCCAGCGCTGCAAGTATGCTTGAGCCTCTTGAGCGAACTTGATCAACGACTTATAGTGTTGAACAGAGCCTCATCAGCCACTGAAACCAGAATGGGCTTGACGAGTAAAATACTCCGCTCAAGGCATTCGTAAGATGAACCGATTTTGAGGTGATTGATAAGCTCAGCTCCTCTCGGCAGTAATGACAGTTTTCCGATCACGTGGAGGAGACATGCCGAGTCTCGTCCGGGCGGCTACGCTAACCCCAGACCCGGAGAGTTAATTCGGCCAGCATTCGATGTCAACAAAGGAGCATGAAGAGAATAATTAATAGACATTTCTAAACAGACATACCGAAGAGATCCCATAAATTATATGTATCAGCCGTTTACCCGCAATATCTTAACAGAAATGGAAGAACAATTCCAGCTTCAGGTTGACATCAACTTCACCTCCGCGCTGAAGTGGAGACCGGGAGTACATCCGTTCCCCACAAATGAACCCAAGCATCGGGGCAGTTACCGAAGTGTCTTACACGTTGAACTCTCAAGGTATAAAACCCCGTCCCTATCTTTCCATATCTCCCCTTTTCCTTCTAGACTCTCCATACTTCACTAAACCGTCAAAATGTCTAAACTCGTCCCTCTCACCGTCATCAAGGGCGCCGGCCACGAATTCATCCCTCTGCCCCAAGGCGAGAACGCCACAGTCGCTGATTTTCACACCATCCGCACAAAGACCGATGCCCCCGCTCACATCACATCGGGCTTCTACAAGATCGAGGCTGGTCCTGCTCGTCCTGCGCATTATGACTTTGAGGAGAGCAAGTATGTCTTGAGCGGTCAGATTGACGTTTTGGTATGTTCCCTCATACGGCTTATCGTTGATGATGATACTGATTATTTGTAGGATGAGGCTACTGGTATCACTCACCACCTTGTTCCCGGTGACTTTGCTTTCTTCCACGTTGGCTCCAAGGTCAAGGTCAGTATCCATTCACCTCCCCTCTCTGTTAGCAGAGATACTTACATATCGCAGTTCTCTACTCAGTCTCAGGGCTTTGCCTTCTACGCTGTTACTCGACCTGTTCGTGCGCCTCACCCCAACCTGAAAGGTCGTGAGGAGGACACCAAGTCCCGCTTGTAGGATGTTGAGAAGGTTAATGGAAAAAGAGTTTACGACAAACGTCTAGTATGATAAATAGACGATAATAGAGTTTATTTCGCGCTATCAATGACCGCTTCATTTAATGACATTGTTAATGTTCAATGGACAGCCTGATTGACGATGATCTGATCCGTGAAAGGATGTAAGAGCTGCTTTGTGACAGCAGTTGAGCATTTCATCGCAGCAACGAAGGACATTGACTCGCGACAAATGTCGTCACAACATCTATGCCAATATGGGACGTGACGCGCCACGAGACAGACCCGGCAGCGAATAGCGAGACTGTTACACACGTTCAATTCACGCCAGTCTTCTCACATTCATAGCTCGAGGCTCGAAGGAAGCGATTCACAATTCGGCAAGCAGCGCCCGAAAGAATAAAACACCCTCTAGCAACCCAATCTTCTGAGGTCGCACAAGACCAACCATTAACATCAAACACCAAACACCGCTTCAAAGATCATCACCAAGATAACTTGCTATCACAATGACCACTTGCATCGGATATTCATATCTTTTACCAAAGATTGAGATCTTCAGCCTTGACTACCTCGACGTTGCCTTGGAAATAGTCTATGGAGAGGGCAAGGCAGAATGGCACAGGATTGATGACTTACTCATATTTACATCAGAAACTGTTGATCTGGTTGGCTTGAGAGAAATGCTTGGAGATTTGGGAGTGATGTGAACGTGGCCTGAGTTCGTAGCCAGGGAGCTAGATTAAACTTTTATATGAATGTGAAAGCGCTCGTCTCGCCCAAAGTTATTATGAGAAAGTGTAGAAATTCTTGGCTGTAAAGTTTGATGGGCTGAGGGAGCTCCAAAAGTCGCCTGAGAAAAGCACAATTGTGAAGTTTCTGTTGTCGAAAAATGTCCACAGTTTCAGGTTCAATCATGACTCAATTTCTGACGTGAATCAAGGCTGAAGGCGATTTCATGTGTCACAGGTCCTGAAGATGTAACAGGCAATCACCGTTCCTGATAAACCCTGCTCAAGTGTTTAAATAACAGCCATGCGCTGTTCATGAGGCGACTCAATGGAACTTATAATACTCCTAGCTCTGCCACAAAGAGCTTGCAGTAACACCGATCGACACTATCATACTTCAATTGCCATAATGTCTGCACCTGAAGAACCGGGACTTGTGAGGATTGTCGGAGAGCCGAAGCACTTTGAGCTCGAAACGCTGACTCGTGATCTTGAAAAGATTCATGGTCAAGGGAATGCGAGGTGGAAATTAATTCGGGACCGGGTTCACAAAGTCGAACTTGTCTCGATTACAATTGAGACAGAAGACATTTCTACGTTGGTAGAACACTTCAAGAAGCTTGGTGTGGAAGTGGAATGGACACAAAAGTAGCCAAAGACTGAAGTGAATACATCAATTATCATCATACAATACAGATGCATACAAATTGTGTGCCCGGAATTGAGGATCGTCAAGGCTCTATTAAGTCTACTCTATAAACAAGCTCATCCTCTAAAACACCATCTATTTCTGACAAGCAGAAAGGAAAACATCATCCATAAGAAGCGTAAAAGGAGCAGGGTTGTTCTTGCAAGTAAGAACAAACGAAAGTTCAACAGTAGAATGCGTAGGCGTGACAAAATTCATGCGGTTGCGGTACTGCCACCAAGCATTAGGGTCGAAGAAAGGATCAAAGTCATCAAAGTTGACACCATCGAACTTGACGAGGATGTCACACTCGTAGTAGGGGAGATGGGCGCCGTTGCCCGTGTGGTGGCCGTAGCCGAGATAGTAATGCTGGCCGGGCATGAAACCAGTGATGGTGCGCTTGAAGCCGGCCTTGATGCCGTCTTTTTGAGGCCAGTGGAGAGCCCTGGGAGTGGTCAGCATGGTGATCGCCGGTGCAACTGATGCAAGGGGATAGGGGGAGGGACTTACATGGCGAGGTCGCCGCTGTTGGCACGGGCTTGAGGACCGAACTGGCCGTTGTAGGTGATACCGGCGTTTCCGGAGATCTGCCAGCCACTGGTACCGGACTCGAAGTCACCGTTGGGGATCAAGTTTGTGCTGACGCAGTTATCTTGAGGGGGCTCAGCGTTGTTGATGGGTCCGATGGTAGAATCAGGGTTGAAGGCAGTGACGGTCTGGAAGCCGACGGGTGTAGGAGTGGCTGATTGGATATCAGGACGAGTAGTGGTGGAAGCAAAGTTGCCATCGGTTGAGGCATCGCCGTTAGCAGAGGAGGTGGTGGTCTGGAAGCCAGGGTTGACAGGGGCAGAAGTTGACTGGGCATTAGCCTGGACAGTGCCAGTGGTCTGCTGGTTGTTCTGAGCAGCGGATGTTGACTGGCTCGACTCACCACCAGCAGTTGTGGCACCATTGATACCAGTCTCGGTAGGGGCGACGGTACCTCGAGTAGATTCGGTGCCGTGGTTCTGAGGGGCGGTGGTAGCACCATTCTGGGGAACAGTGGTAGGCTGAGCAGTGTTGGCGTTGTTATTGGCACTGGTAGTACCTTGGTTAGGAGCATCGGTGGCAGTAGAAGGACCGTTCTGAGTAGCAGGTCCACGCTGAGTAGTGGGAGCAGACTGGGTGGTAGCAGGGCTGTTAACAGGCTCACGGATCTCACCGCCTCCAAAGTCGAGTCTAAAGTCACCAATGTTCTCAGGAGTAACCTGGTTAGAGATAAAGATAGAATCAACAAGGACCGTAGCAGAACCTCCAGAAGAGCAAGTAGTCTGGATGTTCAAGAAACCCTGTGTAGCAGGGGCAGAAGTAGAGACCAAGACCTCGTTGTAGCTAATGCTAGCACCGTTGGAGAAAATACCAGTGGTGAAGAACTTCTGAGATCCAATGAAAGCTTCAAGAACACAAGAGGTTGTTTCGTGGGGAGGAGTGAAGACCAGGTAAAAGAACTGAATGGTGTACTGAGTACGAACATTGAGTCCAGTGAGCAATTGCTTCAGCGCAGCAATGTCTCCAAGACTCTGACGCTTTCGACCGCCGGGAGACGCCTGGGCACTGAGCTGCGCACAGCTCTTATCCGTACTTCCACCGGGATTATAACCATCTTCAGTGTTGAGAACGACATGACCATCAACGACGAAGGGATCAAGGCTTGTCAGGCCACCGCCATTGCAAGTGTTGGTGATAATAGATTCGGCCGGAGGTGCAGGAAGAGTCGTAGCTTCAACCGCAGCAGACGAAGTCTCGGAAGCGACAGATGCATAAGTCTCTGTGGTTCGAGGCTTGCAAGGACCAGCGACGGCGCCAGAAATGGCTAGAGCCGCGACGGCGATGAAGGAGCGCATAGTGAGCGTAGGGGTAAACCAAAGCGATAACAAATGAGTGACAGACCGAGTTGGACGGTTGAAGCTTCAAAGGAAAGTTTGCAAAAGTGAGTTGAGGAGTTGTGTTTTGTATTGTAGGTGTTTAGACCCCTACTGCGGAATTGGTGATGCCCAGGGCTTTCGATAGTGTAGTGTGGCGTTATCCGCGTTGAGACGTTCAGCCTGCGCCTCTTGGGTCCGGTAGTTGGGCTATTGATGTTTAGTGTTTTGGTACCTGGATTGGTGTTAGATGGTGGACCCTGAGATTTAACGTCAATGTCAGCATCACGATCGTTTGGATGATGGGATAAGCATTGAGGTTGGAGAAGGGCATTCCTAATGCACCGTGTAGACCGAACATCTTAGTCAATGGTTATCACCAGGACAGGTTTGTCTGTTCCATTGAGAATTGGGAATGGTCATTAAAAACTATCGGCAGTTCGACTACCTCGACGACGTATTCTACCCTTGTTCACGACACAGAGCATCACGATCCAATTCACGGGATGGAGCGTCACCACCAAACATGTTCTGCTTCCAAGCTCTAGTGTCGACCAAGCATATCAGGAACTTGCCGATGTCATCTCCTCATTCGTTATTTTCCCCCGTTCCTTAATCTCAAGTTGAGTCACTAGTGCCATGGTGACAGCTTTCCCGAGAGTCTGGATCCGAATCGCCGACTAACGAGTCGATAGCGCCAACGGTAGTGCGGAATTATTCAGCTGTTATCTTGCATCCGAAAGTGTCGGTAGATAGAAATGTGGAATTCTTGGATGCAGATTGTTCTCTGGCGAACATTGATATCTGGTGATTCCTCCATCTCCTTCAAAGGCTTGCCCGCTCAGGCAATAGTCCGATGAGCTCTTGACTCAACGGTTTGGAACTCAAGGCCTTTCATCCCCAATCAAATTCTCCATTCTAGTACTTTCGAGCTCCTTATCACTTATCGCCAGTCCATGGAAGGGCCATAAACTCTTTATCAACTTTGCTATTAGAATCATTCCGTTGGCTCCCAGTCCTGCCGGCATCGTCCCTTATCAGCACAGAAATACCATACACAAGGTGAATCTCCGGATTCCTCGACCTGGAGAGTGTGAAGACAATTGGCCTTGGTACCGGGATTGAGCTCTGGTCGAGGATATCAATGGAACGGATTCAGACTATAAGTCAGAAGGCCTCTCTCATTTGGCCGCTTATGTTCAAATTTGGACTTGAACTCTGAAGCCCAGCCAGCCTTATCTATAGTAAAAAGCTGGCTCATTCACATTTACATGGCGCTCTCGCCATGGCATCTGTCGACAGAAAGTAAACTGTGTAAACAGCGGGGTAAAACCAGTAATCTGGGTGTATGTTGGTGTTTAATCGTTCAAGTCTGCCTTGTAACTTGGCATTTCTAACTGATTCAGAAATCCGTCTCTGTAATTGGATGCTATTGACAGCCCTGCGTTCGATGGCGAAAATCTCTCTTCGCTATTGGGTCACGACGCTGAGGCTGGCAGACTGGAGCTCAGCTAGAACGCCACTAAAACCCGCATCTTGAGATGCCAAGTCATAGCTGACTTTTGAGAGATATTCCTTTTTCCCTTTGTTTCTTCTCGTTAATTCACTCTTTGTGAATTATGTACAAGCGGCATGGCCTCGTAACTGGGACTCCATGGATCTCATCAACAAGCTCTCTGGCTGGAGAAAGACTGCCCTTTACCTTACCATACTCGCCTCAGTCCTCACGATCTTCCTTATTACAGCACTCATCATATCTCTGCATGTCGTCAACGATGGCGGTGCATCGTTATTTGGAGAAACAGCCATCTTAAGCGGTTCATGCGATAAAACCTCACGTGCTAATCTATGGATCCATCTCGCCATCAACGTTATTGGAACAGGCGTTCTAGGCTCATCTAATTTCTTCATGCAAGTCCTCGTTGCTCCAACCAGGCAGGATGTCGATCGCTCTCATGCTTCAAAGCGTTGGGTCGAAATTGGTGTCCATTCTATTCATAACTTTCGCTTCATTTCGAAACGCCGGGTATTGCTTTGGGCGCTCTTCTCACTTACCAGCATCCCTCTCCATTTAGTCTTCAACGGTTGTGTTCTTGAATCCAAGGCTACGAATGGCTTTGTGGTCGTCATGGCGTCGGAGACTTTTCTCGATGGTGCAAGATTTACTGTTCCGCCGGTGACTGGGTCATCCAACTTCCTTGTCGCTCTAGACAGCGTGGAACCATTCAACAGCACTGTCAAGAGTATCAGGAGTTCCCTGGATGAACACTCCTGGGAACGCTTAGGATTTCAAGACTGTATACAACGCTACAATGATCTTGAAGCACCAATGCTATATCATCGGCATGTTGTTATGGTCATGAGCAATCAGAACAACACTCCTAGCTCTCAGTGGACTCGAGCCAATGTCGGCAAAGGGCTTTACGGCTGGGACGATCAAGATGCACTAAATTCACTTTGGTTTGCAAGACCTTATCATCGGCTCAGAGATTCCCGGGCCCTCATCACGAATTCTACGAATAATAATACGGTACCAGCTTCTGATATGCAACTCGATCCAGCCACTGGAGTCATATACATGAACGAAACGAAGTACGAGTCCGCATTTCAAACGATGAAGGTTGACTACTGCCTTTCTGAAAGTTACCATGCTCCCTGTCGACTGAGCATCGTGAACCCCCTTCTTCTTATTGTCTGCATCATGTGTATCTCCAAATGTCTTTTATGTGCTTATACCTTGAAGGTTAGGTCTTGGAGTACTGAAGAGCCTCTCATGACTGTTGGGGACGCTATTTCCTCTTTCATCGCTAAGCCAGATACTTGCACAAAAGGAATGTGTACACTCGATGCTGGAGACCTGGACACGAAACTTGACATAGAGAGGGTACTCAGCAGTCCGCGACCCTGGGGGAAGAAACAAAAGGTCTTAGCTGGCAATGCAGTAAATCCAGGTATTTGGATTCTCTCTTATATGCTTATCGGAAGTCTACTACTTCTCGGTGGACTCCTCCTTTTACCTGCACTGCAGACGCAGTCTTTGTAAGTCATCACTCAATCCTTCAATTATGACGTGAAAAGACTAACATGCCGATGTACAGGGGAGAGTCACGATTCGCACATCATCAGAAAAACGCCGACGTCAACGATTCTGGGCTTCAGTCAGCATCACTCCTTGGTCTTACCATGATATCGAACACGCCTCAACTCCTACTATCTATATGCTACATGGCATTGAATGGGCTGATAACTCGAATGCTTGCCGAGCTTGAATGGGCTAGCTATGGGATTGGCTTCAAGGCTTTGAGAGTGACAAACCCCAGGGGTGGCCAACGATCAACCTATCGACTGCAACTCCCGTACCGCTGGTCCATTCCACTTCTCGCCGTTAGTAGTATACTGCACTGGGTGTACTCCAACTGCTTTTATTTAAGTAATTACGAATGTAAGTGATTTATACTGCGTCAGGAAAATGGCTTTACGCTTTTGGAGCGGTCTACTGACAACTTTCCTTAGTCTATAACCCCATCATGCCTTATGAAATCCTGGAAGTTGATCGCGGTCTCCAATTCTCGTCCGTGGCCATTTTAATTGGTTTCTCAATATCAGTATTCATCGCGCTGAGCCCTATGATTCTGGCAAGGTTCCATTTGCCAGGCCAGATGGTTTTGGGAGGCAGCAACTCCAAGGTCATTTCGGCTGCGTGCCACTGCATCCCCATCAGTTCGAGTCATGCTACACGAAAGGTTGGCACGGTTACTGTTCATTCCTTGGAGATATCGGAACGCGGAGGAGACCCATTGAATTTGATGGCGACTATGAAATTGAGATGGGGAGATGTTCCGACGACAAATGCAGACAGTGAGATCGGCCATTTGGCTTTTGGCGTGGAGGAGCAGGAAATCATAGAGCCCATTGAGCGGAAACATTACAGTGGCAGATTCTATGATTGTTGATTGTTATTCTAGATGCCTAGATATTTAACCTGGTATGCGTAGCAACAGGTTTCGCCCGGATCATCAACGGAGTCTTGATCCACAGCGCAAATGACTTCTGTTCCGCCCAATTCCTACTCTCCTCACACAATTCAAGATCATACTTGAATAGCAATGTCGCCAATATGAGCCTCATCTCATGCATAGCCATATTCTGCCCAAGACAATTCCGAGGTCCAAATCCGAAAGGTTGATGAGCTTCCCACATATCTCCAGCATATTTCGAGTCCGTCTTGAGCCATCTCTCCGGCACAAAGGCTTCGGCGTCCTTGAAGTTTGATTCAGAGTGGTACGTGGAGTAATGGTGAACTGATACACGCGTCTCTGGTGGGATATACTTTCCCAGGATCTGCTGGCCGCCTGGTTGAACGACTCGTGGACTTCCAATGGGGACTGGAGGGTAGACACGAAGGGCTTCCTTCAAGCAAGCATTCATGTACTTTAGTTCGGCAAGACGTTCGAACGTAAGGTTGTCAGTACTCGTGAATTTGCCGCGAATCTCTTCAAGGAGTGTCTTCATCTTCTCGGGACAAGTAAGCAGGTTGTAAATGCAACCGCTCAGTAGTGTAGCTAGAAAGTTTCATCATGTCAGTCACCTTGGCGGATGTTCACAAGATGGTGGATTCAAATACATACCCGTCGTCTCAGATCCAGCAAGCATGAAAAGTTCCGCATTAGAATGCATTTCCTTAAGCGTAAGTCCCTTGCCCTCCTTTGCCGACATGACCAAGTTCCAAACATCAGGCTGATCAGAACCATTCTCCAAACGGTGGTTTACACGATCTTCTGAGTGCTTGCAGTGCGTGACGCGCTGCTCTGTCACTGACTTTGGTTCAAACCGGGTAAATATGGCGTTCAGAATGGGGTAGTAGTTAATCATAGACGCAATCGGTAACATCTTGAGTGACTCGAAGATGGACCTCACCCAAGGGCTGTATTCGTTATGTGCTAGTAGGTTAAGGGGATGCCCGAAGCAGAGCTCGGCCATTACGTCAAAGGTTGTGAAGTTGAGCAGTTGCGTCATTTCGACCGGTTTGGCGCCGTCATTTCCAACCTCGGAGATTTTGTACATGAGAAGATCTGTGTATTTCTTGAAGAGAGGTTCTTGTTGTTTCAAGGCGCGCTCTGAGAATGCTGGAGAAAAGAGCCGCCGCACGCGAGTATGGTTCTCAGTATTGGTAGTAAGCATACTAGGAACGCCTAACAACTGTATGAGCCAAGCTCAAATCACTACCTCCGGATGAAGATGCTTACCGTTCACCGGCTGTACAGAGAACTCTTGCGCCTTCTCCGTCACTTTAGGTCCATGGATATCAATCCAAGCCTCGCTAGCCGTGTAGCTCACATCCGTCGGCCCAAAGCGAACAACAGGTCCATATCGATCGTGCAAGCTCTTCATCCACTTCACATCCTCGCCCTTGAGCGAAGCCAACCAGTAAGGAATACGGGTGATCCCGCAGATCTTGGGGCCGGGGATGTTCGCTAGTGGATGCAGCGTGACATAATAAACTGCATTGCCGACAAGATACAAGCCCAGGATGGCTATAAATGCGAGAATAGGTCCCATTGTTGAGGTAGTTGTAGCGAGAGAAAAGGCAAATGCCGAGGAGTGATTGAAGAAGGAAATTTGGATGCGAGGGCGGTGACTGGCGGCCACTGACTTGTCGGAAACTGATAAGTAGCCAACATTATCGAGTTCCTGGGAGGTCGCTTCTGCATCATCCCTGGTCGACAAACCGTTCCTACGCGACGTTGTGCTAAAGGTGGGCACTCATGCCAGGGCCTGCACAAATGAAACATGAAGGATTTTCATCAGGATGTCATCCATTGGAAGCTGTACTCTTCTTCTAAAACGACAGTCCTCGTTATGCTGTCTTTTGTCAATGTCTTAGTTTACATATATAGTTTCCCTCTGTGCCAACCAAGAGATGTCTTTAAAAAAAAAAAAGTCTTTACAGAAGAGTCTGAGACGGGAACTAATTTGATTACGCACGAGTCATTATTCGTTTAGGGGACTCGTCCTTGGACATCATATCATGCTCTTGCAGTAGCTTAAACTTTAAGCCAGGTTTGCGCTGCTATCACTGGCTTAGAACTGGGCCAAGGTCAGGGTTTGGGGTAAGAATAGTTTCCCCGGAGCAGGGGACCAATAGGTTTTCCCGGGGGCCCAGTTGTGCTCTCTTCTCTCATGGGCTTTCAGATCGATATTGCCCAAGCGATGCAGATAGTATACCTCTCTCTATCAAGAGCACGAACGACAAGAAGCAATCAAGAACAGTTGTATCTTTGTCTCCCGCTCTGGCCTTTATCAGTGATAACTTGCACGATATGCCGACATATGGCTGAATAATGGCTCGCATTCTCGTATAAATTTGGGGCAAGGAACCACGGCTAATTGTGTCCCGCCATCTTCAAGGTAGTATTGTAATGCCAACAAATTGCGTCTTTGACCCTCCCATCACATAAATCACCCCAATCGAGGGCCAGGAACACGAAACAAAAGCGATATGAGTATCTTGGCCCTATCAGACCCCTAACAGCTGAAAACCGAGCTAGATCGGATCTGGACTAACGGGGTAAAACGTCCCGTGCATAATCCAGAAGCAACCTAAACATGGGGTCTACAACCAACAGTGATGAAGGAATTGACACCTAGCATGGCAACGAGGCCCTGTAGCTTCCGCTGTAGATTGCGTCGCCGGGGTTGAGAAGATCCATCATGCACGGCAATAAAGAGATCCTGCCCCTTTCAATAAATAGCATGATTGAGGTTCAGTTCAAGTGCCTTTTAGTATTCGTAATTTGACGATGGCGGGCTCTATGACGGGAGAGCAAATCCAAGCTCTCGCTGATGCCCTCCAGCCTCTGTCACCGAAGGATCTTGGACCAGCTGTTCAAGGTTTCGCTGTCGCCTTCGGTATTACAAGTGTTATTGTCGTTTGTCTACGAATCTATGTTCGCGCGGGTTTATCTGGAGTATCGCCACGACTTCTCGGGTTCGAAGATTACTTGGCCGTTCTTGCGACTGTAAGCTCCCGAATTCGTCGACTTCACCGGTTTAAATTGACTAACTTTGGCAAAGATACTCTTAATACCCGCCGTCGTTTTCGCCTTTCTTTCAGCGCGCTACGGAGTCGGATCCCGCGATGCGAATATTCCGAATCCGATGTACCTTATTCGCGCCACCGAGTACCAAACCTACTGGGAGCTTTTATACTTTACTTCGTCGACAATCATTAAGTGCGCCATCGGTTTCACATGTATACGCCTCGATCGTCGGAAGCGAGTTGTCTTTCCCATATGCGTCAATATGTCGGTTATGATAATCGTCACGGTTTTGGCTCTAGCATTCGTATTTGCCAATTGCAAGCCTTTCCATGCAACGTGGAACCCGGCTTTGTGAGTTTGTTGACGCCAGGTGATACACACCATCAACTAACATAATGTGTTAGGGGAACATGTCAAAAGGTCATCAGCTTGCAGACGGTGAGCTACATCGTTTCTGCTATTCAGATGGCGACCGATTGGGCATGTGCGATCATTCCATTCTTTATTGTAGCAGGACTACAAATGTCTCGACGGAGAAAGATATCCGTCATTGCTATCCTCGGTCTCGGTGTTTCAGCTAGTATTGCGACCTGTATCCGGATGCCTTATTTGAAGTACTACGACGTTGTGAAATATCCGAATGAGATCGCATGTATGTTTGGCGACGTTAAGCCTTTTCTTGGTCCATAGGTACACCTGCTGACCTTGTTCTTATCCAGATCATCTCGGCGTCGTCAGTATCACCTCCAACGTCGAGTGTTGTCTCGGAATCATCGCATGTTCTCTACCACCGCTCCGAAAGCTGTTCAACTTCTACTACGGCTCCTCTCACGAGGGAAACTATCAGTACACAGTCGAAGTGAGTCCCCCCAATCTGCCTTGTTACACCTTGAATTATCCCGCTTTTACGTATAAATACCTGTATGCACTTACTAATTATCGCAGAGCGAGAACGTCCTTCAGGGCTCTGGTCAGGGCATCAAGTTGGACTCAATCAATGGTCGAAAAGGGATATTTCACGCATCGGCCCAACGTGTTCCATCGCGAGCTCGAGATCATGAAACAGACGATGATAATTCGAGCAGCAAGGGAATTATACGAAAGACGGAGGTCAGAGTTAGCTCATCGAGGTATAACTCGTAGCCTAAAATTATTTTGCGCGTGGAGACAGTTGAACCACACAGCTATTACTGGTCTTAGAGCAATGCAGCGAGTTACTTAATCACGCCAAGGAACGCGTAAGCGATGGTAGTCGTGGGGGAAATCTCCATTATACCATCAAAATAAGGTTGGCATCGCTGGCTAGGGAGCCAAAAAAAAACTTAAGATATCTATCCTAAATGACAAAAAGACTTAGATAAATTTACTATAGGCTTGGTATAGATTTAGTAGATCCTAGACTGGGTGTTTTTGGCACCTTGCCATAAGGTCAGAAGTTCTCACGCTCCCTGAGGCCTAGTTCATCAGCCACGAAGGGACTGGCTGGGGACTGATGATAATACATATGAAGTGCGTTATCATATTGAGTAAGCGTAACGCCACATGAATTTGCCGATTCAAAACCAGAGAGCCCATGGAAATATATAAATAGATGTATATGCGAAGATAGAAATTATGTGTTGCTAAATATCGGTTGTTTTTTTTTTTTTTTGTTCTTTTGAACCCAGTGCACATGTATGATGAAATGGAAACTCGTCGCATCTAACAGGATTGGTTGAGTTACCACCTTAACACAAGCACCCACTATGCAGACCAAGTTCTGTTATTGTAAGATCGTTGTCTAATATCTTCTCCAATTCTACGAAGACTCGTGCAGCGATTTCCCATTAAAATTCCGGCAATTGCCAAGTTTGGATAATCACGGCATCGCACTAATTATGCTTATTCTGCCTCCGAGTGCTAATTATAAAAGATTGGCAAAATGGAGGGAAGCCAACGATGGTCATTTCTGGTGATGCTGACGCGGGGTTGAGGATAAGCTTACTGCGCTGACGTTGCTGACATGCTTCTCAATGACTATAAGAGCCCCAAAAGGGCGGTCATTACCATAGCTTTAATTCTGTAACATTTTGTCGCATCGCCGTACTATCATCAAAATGGCCATCACGGATAAAATCCACCCAGTCTACAGCTTCTGGTTCCTCTGGGTCGACCCCATCCTGACTCTTGTCGGGATGTATGTCAGCTTTATCGATCACGATCTCGCCATGCAGGCCTTCTTCACAAATTACCCACCAACCGACCATTTCCGATGTTTCATCTATCAGATCGGCGGTATGGGCACGTCATTCCTAATCCTGCTCGTCGGGCTACTACGCTACACGCACGACATCAACATCTGGAAGATTGTGCAGCTTGCTATTCTGCCTGCTGACTTCACCATGCTCACGGCTATATACATTGGCATGCGCATCTCTGGCAATTTGGCGCTTGCAGATTGGCGCTGGGAAGATTGGTTTAGTATCGTTATCACGGGCATTTGCACAGTTCTGAGAATCGCGTTTGTTCTGGGCGTTGGGGTGAAGGATATGAGGGGGAGAGCCAAGAGGGCTTAGTTCGGCCAAGAAGGCACAGCCGGTAGGGCTGAAGAGATGAGATTTTGGTGGCGGACGGGATGAGATGGCTAAATTCGTTTCGTGGGTTGGGTTAGCAGGCCCAGACTTGAGGCTCTGCTTGCGGCGCAAACTCACGATGACCTCAAGATGCCAGTCTCCAGTGTCGCATAGAAACGTACAGGACCCCACTATTAACTGAACTTTTTCTCTCTGCTACCGTTTCGTTCTCCTGCCGTGGAAAAAGGAATCAATGCTCTTCTCCGGTCTGTTTACAAGTGGATACTCGTTAATTCCTAAAACGGTATAAATCCCAACTCTTCAGAGCCCAAGCAGGAATTTCACGCGGATCCGCAAAGTTCATGACTCGATTTCTCTCCTAGCAATCGAGTACAAATTCGATCACCACTTTGAGTTCTCTTAAACGTCTGCCTGATAATCCCTGCCATTACAAAAACTGGGTAATTGGGGTTTTTGTTCTGGGGAGGAATTCGGCCCTTTACCCAGAATCGCGGGGGTCATAGCGTCCCCGTGATATCCTCGTTCTACCCAAATCGCGTGTCTACCATGCTACCGTACCCTCTTGCGAAGCTATATACAGGTCCGTTTCTTTCTGTCATGTTGGAGATGGTGGAGTTTTTGGAGTCATCTGCTTGAGGCAACGGGCCGACAGTCGAAACGAGAAGGAGTCGGTTATCCAAGGTTTTTATTGTGATTACCCTGGACATGGAAATGAGCATGTCTCCGCATGTTGTTCGCCATGGGGTAGTGTTAAGGTTGATTTGTGGGTTTGTGGTGCAATTGGATGGGGGGATGTTGGACGCGGTATTTTGCGTGACTGCTCTGGTGATGCCGATTCTCCGGTAGCAAATCATGTTATCTCACGACATGAGGTCTAGATCGAGAATTGAAAGTTTGATTTATCTCGGTTGCGTTACATTGTGATGATTCGTAAGCTGTCAAATGAAGCAAAACATGAGATATATCGGTCAAGCGTAGGGTAGCTCTCTTACAGTAAAGCATCGTCGCCTTACTGATTTACAGCCAAGAGATGCGGCTGAATCATGGCGAGATCCTAAGGCTCTAGTGCTCGCTTCAGCGGCCGCTTTCATACAATCAGTCTAGTCTACCACGAGATCCCATCTTGGCATGGGAATAGCAAGCCTTTCCGACTTGGCACTGCCTTATGCCTTCTGTTTCCATCTCCTGACACTTCTCAAATCCTCATGCCACGCTGGGAGTATTTGTTCCAGCTTCTTCATACTAACGTTCTAACATTGGGCCTTCATTACGGAGTGGCTTGTTTTCCCAAGTGGGGAGAAACAGGGCGACCGTCAACCGCTCCCGTGACGTAAAAGGCTTGCCGTAGAACATTTCTAGAAAAGGAACATCATTCATCCGCGGTTAGTTTCGTGTCGATCCCTCCCGGGAGTTGAAAGAGTGGACATCCCAATGTGACCGCTTACGCGACTCATTGGTCTACCCACCGGACCGACACATTCAATGCTACCCTTTAATGGCTTCTCGGCAATGATGGATGGTTCGATGAACCTGTTGGAGAAGAGATCATCCCAGTAAGCATCATGTCACTGGTGATAATCGCGCGGTGATCCCGCTCTAAATGTTCAATCCTACCTCGTAGACGCGTTGGAACTCCACCCCATTATCGGCTCAGACGGCATCTTCTGATGGAGAACGAGCGGCGAATCTTTCGGTGCTACCGTCATGGGCCATTAACGAAATGCTCCGCATATTCCCCATAACTTTGGTCGTTGCATTTTGCGGTGCCCCATGGCGAAACAGACTACACACATAAAGTCTCTCCAGACTTGTGGAATTGTGGATTGCATATAAAAACCTGGGGTTTACCGCGACAATATCACCCAGTCTGCAGGTGTCACTGACAACCCTTCTACCCTACTACATTATTTACTGCAATTCTTCATCATGGTCAAGAGTCGACAGAACTCGACCACCACGGTCGACCGTGAGAAGGATGAGATCCAGAAAGCCATGGGTCATGAAAAAGCTGAATTCGAGGCCCTTGAAGTAGCTCGTCATGGCGGTCGTGAGATCGACGAGCTCATTGACGACATGGAGCGCCAGCTCGATGAGTCTGGTGGTCTGAAGAAGGGATTCTTCCAGGTCCAATTTGCCAACCCCAAGCACTTCACCTGGCTCCTGGTTGCTTTTGCTTCCATGGGTGGTCTTCTCTCCGGTCTTGACCAGTCTCTTATCAGCGGCGCGAATTTATTCTTGCCTGACGACCTTGGTCTTACTGAGCACGAGAACAGTCTTGTTAACTCTGGTATGCCGCTTGGTGCTGTTGGTGGTGCGCTGCTTTTGTCGCCTGCGAACGAGTACTTTGGTCGAAAGGGCGCTATTATTATCTCTATTATTCTTTACACTATTGGTGCTGCCCTTGAGGCTGGCTCGATCAACTTTGGTAAGTCATCTGCCTCTGTGATGATCAACACCATACTGACCATTCAGGTATGATTGTCTCCTCGCGAGTCATTCTCGGTCTCGGTGTCGGTCTCGAAGGTGGTACAGTCCCCGTCTACGTCGCCGAGACCGTCGAGCGCCGAATCCGTGGTAACCTCGTCTCTCTATACCAATTCAACATCGCCCTCGGTGAAGTCCTCGGCTACGCTGTCGGCGCCATTTTCCTCAACGTCCCCGGCAACTGGCGCTACATTCTCGGTTCATCGCTCCTCTTCTCAACCATCATGTTCTTCGGCATGCTCTTCCTCCCCGAGTCGCCCCGTTTCCTCATCCACCAGAAGCGCCACCTCGATGCGTACAAAGTCTGGAAGCGCATTCGTGGTATTGAGGACCGTGAATCTCGTGAAGAGTTCTACGTCATGAGTGCCTCTGTCATTTCGGAGGAGAATGCTGTCGCCGAGGGTGCTAAGAACCATCGCTTCCCTTGGATGGACTTCTTCACTGAGCCCCGTGCTCGTCGCGCTCTTGTCTACGCCAATATCATGATTCTTCTTGGTCAGCTTACTGGTGTTAACGCTATTATGTACTACATGTCTGTTCTTATGAACCAAATCGGCTTCGACAAGAAGGAGTCTAACTACATGTCGCTTGTTGGTGGCGGCTCTCTTCTTCTCGGCACAATTCCCGCGATCTTCCTCATGGAGAGATTCGGTCGACGCTTCTGGGCCATCACTATGTTGCCCGGATTCTTTATTGGACTGGTCTTGATTGGTGTCAGTTATCAGTTCGACGTCAAGACTCAGCTTCAGACTGTCGAGGGTTTGTACCTCACCGGTCTCATCGTCTACATGGGCTTCTTCGGATCCTACGCTTGTCTGACCTGGGTTGTTCCTTCCGAGGTTTACCCCACTTACCTTCGAAGTTACGGAATGACTACTTCCGATGCTCTTCTCTTCCTCGCCTCTTTCGTTGTCACCTACAACTTTACCTCTATGCAGAATGCTATGGGCAGGACTGGTCTTGCTCTGGGCTTCTACGGCGGTATTGCGTTCATTGGTGAGATCTACCAGATCTTCTTCATGCCTGAGACCAAGAACAAGACTCTTGAGGAGATTGATCTTGTCTTCTCGCGACCTACTATGGATATTGTTAGGGAGAACTGGGCTGGTGTTAAGGAGACTACTTATCTCCTCTGCACTGGTCACTGGCACAAGGTCTTTGTTGAGCAGGCTATGACTGATCCCAAGGACCAAGTTCAGGTCTCTCATGCTTAGATGACTACGACTATGGCGATGGTGGCAGATGGAAGTGTTGGTGATTTAACGTTGATGATACCAAGAGTAGCTAGTAACTATTAATGACAATACTGAATACTCACGTATGCTTATTATGTGCTCTGGTGATAGTCTTGAGCTATGGGACGAGAGTATAGTTAAAGATCCTGCCAGGTGATCAAATTATCCTGATTTTTTCGAATTATCCTAAACTCTAAAGTATCGTCAATATCTCTAAGGCATGTTGTACTTCTCTAAGACGTCTGTCGCTTATGATAGAAGTTATCCTTTTTAGCATACATCCTAATATCCCTATCCCGTCCCCATTACCGCCGAATTGTCATTTTAAGATTCCTCTCCATCATACCTATAAACACCACGATTCTCAAGTTGCGTCTGGAATAGACTTTGTGGTTCAACTCGCTTCCCCGCCTCCAACAAGGTAGCATTTCCCTTTGGATCATTACCCTTCTCTCCGCACCCAATGCACCAATTGATGCCAGTAGGTGGGGACTCGAACTCACAACGCCCATCTATGTTCCAGCCAACACCGCCATTGATGGACCAACCGTGACCTGAACCCTTGGTATTGCGGTTCACGAAGTACGTCGCTACAGAGGTATCTTCTACTAACAGTCCCTGAGCCCATCTCTGATGCGGGTATATAGTCTGAGAGTCAGACTTTGTCTTGTGACGAAGGACAGCATTTGGACCAGGAGTCAATGATCCCGTGGCAACAGAGAAGCAACGGGCAGATGGGATACCAACTTGCTCACAGTCTTGAACAAGAACTTGTGAGCCTTGAATCAAGATGTCAAAAGGAAGAGCACTGCCTGAGATGTCTTTATCTCGGTTCATAGTGCTGTTCTGGATGGTGATGCGAGAAGCGTCCTGATCAATCTGGAAGAACTTGTTGAAGCCCTTGAGAGTGAGACCACTAGCCCAGCTATCAACTGTCCAGGATGGGAAGCGGACGGCAGCAGAGTTGCATGTCTTGTCACTGAGTGGTGCTCCAGAGCAAGTGTCGGGTACCTCAATGGAGAGATCCCGAATACCCATCTCACTGTTGGTTTCAGGAGGGGTATAGACAATGAGCTCTGGTTGCAGATAGTCTAGGTCAAGATTGTCTGTCAAGGGTATCTTGAGGGTGATGTTGTTACCATAGACACCGCTGATTTGATTTGGTGACATCATCCTCTTGTTCTCCTAGATCAAGTTAGAAGATGCGGAGTTTTAATGGGCGTTAGGTACTAACTGGTATCCAGGTCTGGGATGCGTCGTCTCGCACCAGTTTGCCCATGCCGTTGGCCTTGATCCACGATTCTGTGGCCATTCTGGAGACATAGACTAGTTGATCCACTGCGAAACCACTGCTGTTGACGACCTCAACTGAAGAGGAGCCGATGGGAACATAGTCATTGGTGATGTTTGACCTAAACCCATACCGAGGCTTGGCAGTATTGGTAGAACCAAGTGTAAAAACAGGCACAGAAGGGCGCTCGCTCAGCGACAGAACAGTCTTACCACCAGCAGACCCGGTGACGACAACGTTGCTGGAGAGGTTCAGGCCTGCAGTCATAGGCCATTTTCCAGCAGGCAGGATGACAGAACCACCACCTGAAGAAGCAATTCTATCAATAGCCGCTTGAATCGCCGGCCTCACATCAACGCTATTATTAAAAGATACAGTGATGTTGGGAGCGTTGATATTGGGCAGTATGATAGCAGAGTTATGATACCCAGCAAAGCTAAAGTCAGGGATCACATCCCCACGAGAACTCATGACTGTCGTCCAATCAAACGCATGATGCTTTTTCTTAGCCAGCGTGAAGTAAGTAGCGCACGTGACAGTAATAGTAACAATAATAAAAATGGCAACGACGGAGAAAATGGTCCAGCGAGAGAAACACTGTCGAGGAAGAGGCATCGGAAAAGTTCCAAAAGAGGTAATATTTTATGCGGGGAGTAGCAGCGCTGCTACTCGTGTCGGAGCGAGGGGTTATATAAACCGTCAGACTAACATGACACGGGGCAGCATTCGGCAAAGCGTCACTGGAATGAAGAGTGACATCTAGAACCCACAGATTAAGTTTAACAACCAAGGATAATCGCCATCGGTGATTTAACCAGATCACACACTACGGAGGTATAATCTTACGCTTATGTGAGGGGTCTCACTTTGTCCTGCGTTAGTGTCATGGCTGGAATGCATGGCGCCCGGATATGGCTGCGGGAGGCGACTTTCATCCCGCGGGACGGGCTGTAGCGGTGATGTCACTTGTCTTAAATATCAAGGTTGATTTGAAGAAAATCCCTGATTCATGGCGAACTAACGGTTAGTGACAATCGCCGTTGTGTATTGGGGAATTGGAATGTAAGACATGCGGCGAACCGCAAACGTGGGATCTCGGCGAACTCTGGCAATAACAACCCGTCATGACAACACCGCTAAGAAGTGGGTTAGGTGAATCAACGGTTTTAGAAAGGTTGCCAAGGAAACAGGACTTCTGTATTCGGAATATTGAACGATGAACGAGCTTTTGCCGAGGTTCACATAGACACTGTATGGGGTCATGACATGCACTCATAGAAGGCGAATCACGGCGGCCACGGTTGCGTCGATCACTATCATGATCGATTGAGTTTGATTGATTCATGGTTGTCATTAAATATTATGCTAATTAACTCTTAGGTCTAGTGGTCTATCGCTAGTAGTCTATCAGTCTACATCCGCTCGCTCATCCTTGAGGCGACAGCGCTCTGGTTTGGCAATCTCTTCATCTGACTTTTGCAACAAAGACGCTTCTCCCTTTTCAGCCGCAGATAGCTCATCTGCATCAAAGATCTTAGTTCCTTCTTCTTCTTCCGCTGGTGCAGTTGTAGCAACAGGAGCAGAAGATGCCGTGACTCCAGATACACCCCAGACTTGACTTCCGAGGTTGGTGGCAACCTTTGTGAAGATGATGACACTCATGACTGGCGATACACACTTGTTGATCAAGTATCCAATCGCAAGCTTGTGTCCTCGCTTTCGTAGCTCAGGTTCAAGAAGGATTGAACAGAAGAACCAGAGAGAGGGCAATTGGCCGACTACCAGCATCGGAACAAGCTTGAGAGCAGAGACATGACGAACACAGCTTGCAATGAACAAAGCTGTGTTGAGAATGCGGTAGTAAACCAAGCTCAGACGGATGGCTTCAACGGAGGCAGCAATGCGAGTGATGGTGATCATCTTCTCGCCGGCCAAATAGAAGTAATTGTTGAAGTAGGCATTGGAGCCCCACCGACGTCTTTGGCTTAGGTAGTGGAAGAGTGACTGGGGGGCAACTGTTTCACTGACGGCATCAGGGACGAACAGTGTGCGAAGATGTTCACCCTGAGAAAGCATTGAGTAGGTGAGTCGTCTATCGGTGCCCTAAGAATTTGGGTTAGCTTGTGTGGGGAGGCTAAGTAAAGTGGGTGTACTTACCAGGTATTGCACTTGGTGGTTGATGACTAGTTCACCGGTAACGGGTTCGGCGTATTTCCGAATAGCACCGGCCATTTCTGGTCTCACTGCGATCATGGTGATGCAACCAGGTAAACAAGTGACTTTGCCAATGAACCCTTCAGCTCGCCGTCTTACATACTGTCCAAACGTGTACTGCAAAAGGTTAGACAGAGTCATAGTCGAATAGTTGGGGAACATACCTGAAATTGTTGATAGAGATTCCAAAAAGACCATTCATATCCAGGTTCAAGCTCAACCAGGACAAGACCACAAGCAGCAATAGCCTTGTCATCACGAGCAAGAGCATTAGCCAGAAGAGCAACAGCACCTTTGTAGATAGTAGAGTCCGCATCGGTGCAGAAAACCATGTCAAAGCCATTGAAGTCCTCGCCCTTTGTCAACTCAGGGAGAATCTCTTCCCACATCTCTTTTCGTAGAAGCTTTGTGTAGAGAGGAGAGTTCTCGCGAGGGAAGTTGAAGAGATCATGGCAGAGAATGAGAGAATCCTTCTTGCCAGCATTCTTGACCTTCTCGATGACAATGACGGGGACATCTTCCATGAAACCGGCGAGGACGTTCAAAACATCCTTCTTCCACTTGAGGGAGACATAGGGGCGTTGGAACTCGCGGACCATTCTTGTCATGTGTGATCGAACATCTCGAGGCTTTCCATCGAGGATGACGACCATGACTTGCTTATGAGGCTCAACACCATTATCTCGTAAAGAGAAAATAGTCTTGACAATCTGCTCCTCACTCTCAGAGTAGGCAGGAATGAGAGACAAGATCCACTTTCGGCTGACAGGCTTGGGTGGATAGAACTTCTCATAGATAGCACGGTACATCATCCCAGTAGGAGACAGGATCGCCGATAAGAAATCCTTGCTCTTGACGAACAAGATGACGATGAAGATCAACTTGCTCTTCCTACCAAAGAAGGCAGTGATCGCCATGCAGATGTTGAGAAGCACGATGATCCCCATGAAGGCGACCCTTTGGTTGCGTAGATCTCTTTGCGATAGGATTCTAGCAGGATCGACAGGGTCTTCGATCTTGGGGTAGCCGCATGTCTCAATGCTGTCATTTGCATGCACTGGTGCTGGCTCGACCGACTTCTCTGCGACAGAGGTAGTAGGGCTGAGTTTCTTGGGGTCTGTCTCGAGAGGACAGACACTCTCACCGTCGTCACTGCTCGAAGAGCATGGTGATACTTTTGACGGGATGGATTTGAGGTTGAAGAGAGGAGTGAGGTTTTCTGTGGGAGATGGGAAGAGGGGTTCATCATGGATCTTGGAGTCTGCGGGTGGTGTAGGGGGTTGTTCGGAGATGACATTGAGGGTAAAGAAAGGGGAATCCTTCTTGTGATGATGGTGATGATGATGGTCAAGTTCATCATCACCAACAACAGTCTCAGCTGTAGAAGAGAACGAAGTGTTCTGCCATGATCTCAAGCGGTGGATGGGACGCTCAGGAACATGAAGGACATTGTCCTGCTTGAGACCGTTGGCAAACTCATCGTCGAAGTAAGCCTTCTTTGCCTCAAAGTTAAAGGCGCTTCTCGGTCGTGTATTTAGAGAAGCCATGTTTGAAAGAAAGAAAAAAGGCGTAAAGAAAAGAACTGAACGACACAAAGGAGAAACGGGGGGAGGAATTCAAGTCATGGCCTTCAAATCAACAGCTCACTCGAGGCAAAAAGATCATCCAAACAGGGTCCCCCCATCATGACAGCAGGGAAAGGGTCTTGGCAGTATTCAAACCCTGGCTTTGCCCCTGTCGAATTCCAGTCACCTGGGTTCGTTTTCGGCCAGGCCATGCATCATACACGTTTCTTTTACTGAAAAAGTATGAGCAGACAAGGGGAGGCAAAAAAGAAAAACCTGTGACCTGTATCTTAAGGGACGAAAAAGACTTAGGTAAGTTTAGTCTATCTTAGCAGGCCTTTAGACCAGTTAATTTTGGCACCCTGGTTCAAGGTCTCAAGTTTTCATGCGAGGGCAGATCAATACTGAAGAAAGCAACTTCCAGGAACAATTCTACCAACGTCGAGACAAATCTGTTTTCGTTGATCATTGCTCCTTTCATCATGGGTGGTGAACGGGTGGAGTGGTTGTTGGACTGGCATTCCTGCGATATCCGGAATGGGCGTTCTGTCCCGCATGTCCCGTGTGCCACTCCGCCACGCCTCGCTGAATTTCAGAGACAGAGTGAAAGACATAGCGTTTTTCGTTGGTTAGAGATGGCCTAGTTTAGTTCTGATCTATGCTGTAAACTACGTATGCTTATGTATTAGTGAACGGCTGTATCTACGTCAATGGCGGAATATGTTCAACCGATGAGAATCGGGGAGGATCCCGTTTAGGTAACTGTAAGAGCTTCCTACAGTATTTTCAATTATTTACGATGGTCAAGAAAAGTCTGCATTCATGCAATCGAGTGGTCCCTTGAAGACCCCTTCTCGGGTAAAAAGTCCCCTCGGTTGAGGAAACATGACAAGTCTATGCTTGGCATAATCCTCCCAAACTCTGAATCAACTCTAGAACACTTCGCTACCACATGGCATGAAAAACTGAACCCTCCATCATACGACAGACCTGACGGTCACATAGCCAAGACCTACCGAAAACGACTGCCATGTGCCCATCCTCCCCAGGCGCCGATCCCCGTTGCCCATGCATTGCACCTGCATTTGCACGTTAAAGTGTATGTGACAGGTCAGGTTTAGGTAGGTATGTGATAGGTGGCTTACCCCAATTGCGCCATTTGGGGGGGAAACGATGAGAACGGTCTTTTTTTTGTTAGGTCGAATATCGGTCCTTTGTTTAAGTGGTGATTTACCTTGGCAAGCCTTGGAAAGAGGGTTGAAATTAGAGTTATCTCAGGGTCTAGCCCCACATACAGCGCAACGCAGGGAAAAAGGGCATAGATGCCCAGACCCGAATGTCACTGCTACACAACCCCTCACTTGTTTATGGTATCGCCCGACTATTTCCTTGAATTTGATCAATTAAACCTGAATAGACACCAATTGATTTGTATTTAATCGTGTTTAGCTCATGCGCGAGTCTGTGCGTTGAATCTCCAAAGCATGGTGCCCCCGATCGATCCAACTTATCCCCCAGGACAAGGTCGATCGTACGTAAATCGTTCACTCTAAAATAACTGTAATATATCATAATGTGCCGGAATGCTATTGCCACTGTCAGTGGCATGTAATAGGATTGGTGTCTACCTGGCATTGCATTCCTCGCTTGCACACTAGAGGTTACTAGCACTCTTTGCCGGCCGGGACATTTCCACCCTATCGCCACTTTTTGCTCCGAACGCGATGGCTGCTTACATAGTGTCCAACCCACACAGTGGCTGCGGGAGCCGCCGCTTTGTCTGTGCTGTGCAGTAGGTATATCGATCGAAAAGCTGACTTTGCCCTATTCGGAGGTTTTTCATCCTCCCGGGGCGAGATTCATCGAGGGAGGGTTGCAACGCCTTGTGGACTAAGAACTTGGGTCGACAGATAGTCCATTCGACTATTCCTAATGCTGCCGAATCTAGACTGGCTACCCATAGCTCTGATCGAAAAATTGTTCAAAGTTTCTGCTTTTGGTTGAGTATGGAGATGATGGAGCGAAAACTTCGATCAAGAAGCGTTTTCAGTATCAACTAACAGTCTATAAGAACACAGCTTCCAGCAGCCTAATTCACTTCTCATCACTCATCTCATCAACACAATCATCTCTTCAGAGTACTTTAAACACTCTTCACTCCCCTCCTTGTCTCACTCTCCATCACATCTTCTGTCTCACTATCCCACACACTCTTACATCAACAATGCCTATCGTTGCCAATCTTGTCCAGAGACCTGCTCCTCGCAGCAAGGTCCTCCCCCACCAGACCAAGAAGAACCATGCAGCCAAGACTTCACCCGCCAAGCCTATCATGGCACCTACTGAGGCTACTCCCCTTGTCGCAGTGATTGGCGTTGGCTTCGTTGGTACTGGTCTTGTCGACTCTTTCTCTTCCAAGTACGAGATCATGGGTTTCGACATCTCTGAAGATCGTCTTGAGTTCCTCAGGGGAGAGTTCAGTGCTCGACCCAACGTCTCCTTCACCTCCAACGAGTCTGATCTTGGCAAGGCTACCCACTTCCTCATCTCTGTTCCTACCCTTCTTCGCTCTGACAGAACCATTGATCTGTCTTATCTCCGCTCTGCCCTTCGCCGTGTTGAGCAGTGGGCTCGCCCTGGCTGCACTGTGGTCATTGAGAGCTCTGTCTCTGTAGGTCTCACCCGCGAACTTCTTGGTCCCATTGCTAAGGCCAAGGGTCTCTTCGCCGGAATGTCTCCCGAGGTAAGCCGAACCATCTACACTATCGTATCATGACCTATACTAACATGTACTAGCGCATTGACCCCGGCCGAGTTGAGCCTCCCATGCGATCCATCCCCAAGGTTGTTTCTGGCCTTGATAATGTCATCCCTGGATCTCTCGACGCTGTTGTCCGTCTCTATGGTCGCGTCTTCGACAGCATTGTCCCTGTCTCCAAGCCTGAGGTTGCTGAGATGTGCAAGCTCTACGAGAACTGCCAGCGCATGATGTGCATTGCCTACGCCAACGAGATGGCCGACGCTTGCAAGGGTCTTGGCATTGACGCCTTCGAGGTATCTCGTGCTGCTGCCACTAAGCCCTTCGGTTACATGCCCTACACCCCCAGTCTCGGTGTTGGTGGTCACTGCATCCCTGTTAACCCCTACTACCTCCTCTCCAACTGCGAGTTCCCTCTCCTCGAGGCCTGCGCCGATAAGATGAACAAGCGCCCTGCCACCCAGGCCAAGAAGATCGTCGATGAGCTTCGCGGAACCAGCAAGCTCCAGCGCCGTGACTCTGGCATCGAGCTTAGCAAGCGAATCCTCGTTGTCGGCATGGGCTTCAAGGCTGGACAGGACCATCTCGTCAACTCTCCTGGTCTCCAGCTTGCCAAGGAGCTTCAGAAGCTTTCCATGGATGTCCACTTCGCCGACTCTCTGGTCAAGCAGACCGCTGTTCCCGAGATTCCCCGATTGGCTGATGAGGACTGGACCAAGGAGGAGCTCGAGAGCTTTGACATGATTGTTGTCAGCTTCAAGCAGTGGGGCATGGACTTTGATGTCTTGGATCAGGTCTCTGTCCCCGTGCAGATGTGGTGCCAATAGAGAGTGCAAAAAGCTTGATATAGGCGTTTTGGTTTCTGGTTTCTTGCTTTTCTATAATACATCGCTGTCTTCTGTCTTAGCATAGAAGTAATAATCATAAGTTAATAGAAATTCGTTCAAATAATCACTTCCTACCTGCGATCTTTGATAAAGTCACTTTAATAGTTCTTCTTACTGGCCTCAGCTCAAACTTCCTTGACGCATTGAAACCTGACCAAATTCTATGGTATCGATAGCCTTGGGATATCACGTGAGACATCACCGGACTTGCATTGCTCCGCTTGCATGGTAATACCCGTCGGTGACACGGACTAGAAAGTAACTTTCCACAATTTCCGCCTCATGCGACACTACGCTTGCGGTACTCCATTCACCATTGGTTCGGTATCGGGCCCGCGGCCAGATTACAGAACGCATGATGCTACTGCGGGGGATTGTCACGAACCCCGTCATGGAAGAACGCATGGAAGCTTCGATGGCTGATCACGCGTGATACGACTCTGTGGAAAATTAGTCCATGCGCCAAGATGTTGCCGAGTAGTTGACGTGAATGAGGGTGTATAGAAAACGCCATCAACAAGCCATGATGTCAAAGGCTTGCCAAGACCTCAGCTAGCACCACGGTTCCTGCCAAGAGTCACCAATTACAGGGTTTGAACGACGTAGCCCAAGATGTTGACGGTGGTTTCACTTCGTATCAAGACTGTTTCATCGCACGATTATGGCGACGTACAGTATCGCTTTGTAAGTGGTTTGACTTGGCAAGTATTGTGACGCAAGAGTACATGGCAATGCGACAAGTTTCACTTTCTTCTGGATCATTCGGCGCAGCAGAGAACTGAATGCTGTCTAAGTACAGTTCAAGAGATAGATCACAGAGGTCGTTGAAATGATCAGAGTCAGAGAGCGAGATAAGTAATGTAAAAGAGAGTAATCTCCGTCAATTAATGGTATAAAATACTATAAACAGCTTTGACAACGGTATTCTATGCAATCCCGCTCCTCTATTTTCATCCCGATCCCCAAATGATTGTTGCACGTATTAAAAGAACGATAGAGCGTCAAGCTCTTAAAGGTATCAAAAGTTGTGATGGGTTGTTTAGAAGTGAGGGGCGTTGAGAGCGAGACCCATGAGACATCCACCGATGAGACCGGCGATGGGGATGGTCATGATCCAGGAGAAGACGAGGAGGAAGACTCGCTTCCAGTTGACGGCCTTGAGGCTGCCGTTGCAGAGACCGACACCGACAGTGGCACCGGTGATACACATGGAGGTAGAGACGGGGAGCTTGTACTGAGAGAAGACGAGGACAGTGATGGCAGCACCCATCTCCATGGAGGAACCACGGCTGGGAGAGTGGTAGGTGATCTTGTTACCCATAACTAGTGAGTTAGTAATTGTTCAGAAGAGACGATATGATTGAGACTTACCCTTCATGATGTTGTAACCGTAGGTGATGAAACCGATGCAAATGGTGGCAGCGACAATACCAATCTGCCAGAGAGGAACCTCGGCCTTCTTCTCGGCGGGCTTGCCAGAGTGCCAAGCAGCGTACATACCAGCCCAGACACCGACAGCGTTACCGACATCGTTGGCACCGTGGGCGAAAGAAGCAGTGCAGGCAGTGATGATCTGGACGAAAGAGTACAGGTACTCAACCTCGTTGGCGTACTTGGGAGCATGCTCGTAGACACGGGCCATACGGCGACCCTCGGGAGTAGCCTCAATACCCATCTGAGCAGTGTGAATGTCGTAGTGAGCACCGTACAGAAGAGCGACGACGATCTGAGCGGGGATGCGCTTGACGGCGGCAACCAGGTTGTGAGTCTCGTGGATGGAACCGGCACCGATGGGGTTGGCGTGGAGAGTGCGCATGGCCCAGCCGAGAGGTCCCTTGGTCTTACGGAGGTTGGCGTGGTGGCGGTCCTCAGCCTTCTTGAGCATCTTCTGGTAGTCCTCTTGGGTAGACTCGGAAAGGTTCAGGTGTCGCTTCTCGTTGGTCTCGGAGCTGGGGGCAGCGGCGGGGGTGATCTCATCGTCGCTGATCTTCTTGGGGCTGGGGTCCTCAGACTCTTGGGAGACGGAGACGTCATCCTCCTCGGAACCGTGCTGAAGGACAGCGTAGTTGGGGACACGAGCGTTCTCGGCATCAGGAGGAGAGGGGCGCTTGAACAGGAGAGGGCCCTGAATGGCATCCCACCAGCGGAGAGTGTAGTCCTTCTTGATGACGACGGCGTGGACGAAGGGGACGAAGAAGATGGCAGAGAGGACGAAGAGACCAAATCCGACACCGAGAGTGACGGAGGCGATGTACCAGGCAGGCTTCTCAGTGAGTCCAAGACGGGGAGATCCCTTGTAGACGATGGAGAGAGTGCAGATGGTACCGGCAATGAGGAAGAAGAAGGGAGAGGTCCAGACAGCCCAAGGAACAGGGTTCTTTCGGACGTGGACAACCCACTTGACAAGAGAGAAGATGATGGCAGCAAAGCAGCCAGCAATAGTAGGAGCCATACCGAGACCAGCAAAGATAGCACCAAGACCCTGACCACCGTTCCAACCCCACTCGACCTTGCTAGCACCAACAGTAGCGATACCAACACCAGCGAGCGACGAGATAAGCGAGTATGTGGAGGAGACGTGGGCGTTGTGCTTGGTGCACCACATAACCCAGATAGAAGCGCCAGCAGAGGCACAGGCGAAGGCGAGGAGCTGGACACCGGCGTTGTCGCGGAACGCCTCCATAGGGATGATGCCGTTCTTGATTGTCGAGGCGGTTCGGGCGCCGACTGTCAGGGCGCCGAGGAGTTCGAAGATACAGCAGAGCACCATGGCTCCTCGGTATGTGACGGAGCGCGATGAGACACTGGTAGCCCAAGCGTTGGCGACATCGTCTGTGATGGAATCGTTAATCATCTGCCAAATGCGGCATTGAGAAGAGGGGTTACGTACTGGCACCGTTGTTGTAGGCCTCAAGCAGAGCGAAGCAACTGCCAATGGCAAAGACGTAAGTGTAAGCCTCGAGAACCATTGTGACGGTTTGGCTTGTTTGTGCAAAGGGGAATAAAGAAAGGTAGCTAAGCTGTATGAAGCTTGCTTCGTAATGGAAGACGGAGGGGGAGGGGATGGAAGAGGATGCTCGAGCAAGGAAAGACAAGATCCAGAGTTCGGGGTCCTGGAGGGGAGACTTTAAAGGTTTCTGCAGTACCACCGAAACATTAAAAAAAAAAAGTTACCCATGGGTTCTGAGCTCCCCTGCCCTGTACTTCTGCAAAAGAGGCTAAAAACTCAAAGGTCCCTAAGCTTACAGTAGTTCCGTGCGTACACCCCCACCCGCCACCCGAAGGAGGGAGGTCCCGAAGCTGTTGGCACTGCGTGTTGTGTTTCTCTTCGGTGAGACGATCTGGCTACCGATTACAGGGTGGCTGCACACTCCACACCCATCGTGAGTGTTTGCCGCTTTTGGATCCGGTCGGAGTGGGTGTAGTGGATATATTCTGGGCACTAAAAAATTTAAGCATATTAACCCTATCACCTCTCTCAAAAACCACACGTGCGAGATCTCCAACCCCAATTCTTCGTTTCTATTGGCCACATTCTTCACGTCGAAAAAGCACATGGGGGCTACGCCACAATCTGCAGGATAAGAGATGGCCAAGCGATCGGTGACACTGCTTGGCTAGAAGCTGATTTCTGGGCGAGTCGCGTGCTCTCTTTTCAAATCGTGGGTCGAAAAAAAAAACCCTGCAGAGATTTTTTAGAGTTGGGAAAACGCTTGAAAGTAAGTTTATTCCCAAGCACAAATGTATGCTTATTGTTGTTGTTGCATTGAATATGGGAATGTGCACGTGCATATGCGTACTGGTTCTCAGACAACAAATCTCCCCCAATTCAAGCAAAAACAAGATTAAAATAGAACCTCCGTAATCCTCTTACCCGCTGTAATTGTATCACAATGCTGTTTTGTAACACGGACAGTCTCCGTTTTACTCAAATCTATCGTCTCGGCTTAAGAGGCTTGGCAAACCGTACTCTCAGCAAGTCAATTCACTTCTCACAGCGTTGAACTGTAAAAATATGGCCCCTCGCCCGAGGGCTTCGAATACTCCACCGTTCGGTCTCTCTTCCTGGTTAGACGCAGTTTATCATGGTCCTAGTCTCTTACCAAATCCAGACCTTCTCCCCGTTGAATCCCATCCTCCCCACGCGAAACGTGCAGAGCCATTTGAAACGGCCACATGGGGAAATGGTGAGATCTCACTGGATAGATTGCACCCCGGACACTAAGTACGCGCTACGTCTGTTTACTGGGTCCTTTTGCTCGCCACTTTTTTTTGACCAGGGTTATTATCACTTTTGGTGTCGTTTTCGTTTCTTTTGGCCTGACATTTCCGATTCCCGTTTGTCTAATGCACGTGAAGTTGTTCGTTGTTGCGACATCCTTGATTGTCGTACGCATCATACCCGCTCCCTCGGCGAACGGATGAGACCTTCAGGATTGTCTGACCATGTCGTTTTGGTAAACCGAGTCTTCAATTCGGTGTCTGTATAGAGAATTGTAGATCACTAGTTTCTTGAATAATTCCTTTTTGGCGCTTCCATCGTTCAGCCCCAGACTTATCTCTAAGCTTAAACCTAACGTTAGATTCTTGCATATCAACTTTCCCAGCTGATCCGAACGTCGTCGCGAGAGATGTCCATCGCCACTATCTCATGTCCAGCTCTAGACACCATCAGGGCAGCTTTTACCGTTCGCCAAGTCTGTGCCAAGCTGTTATATACCGAATACCAAGAAGGCATCTTCCGGAATACCCGTCATCTCGGCCGTTCTGCCCTGAACGCCCAGGCGGCTTTACCTAGACGCCCAGAACACGCCTTCCGTCTCGACTATCCATCTCAGCTGTATGCCCTGCCCGCGCATGTCTTGGCCGTTCCTTGCACCACGGGGACACGACGCGGGCCCTAGATTGGGTGCAGCAGTATCCGTACAGAAAACCACACCAACGGTCCGCTAATCGTGACGTCCCCGGTGCATGTATCCTGTTTAGCGGCATGCCCGTGTGTGGTTTCGCGAGGATCCTCAGCCAACCGTATCCACCTCGTTGGCGATTACAAGACGTTCTAGCAGGAGATTGGCATACGTCTAACCCTTGTCTGCATAGGTGAGCTGCAGGATCAGTGACCATTCTTGTTCTCGAAGGTTTAGCGGATATCGCCATCGCCGTAGGATCGTCGGGGTTGCGATATCAAAATGATGCCTGTTGATATTATACCTGTAATTGCTTTTCGATTCTCGATGTGGACAATCGAATAAGCCAGTCCAAGGTGGGAAAGCCTCTCGGATCATCGTGAACTCATCGATAGCTCATATCGAGATATGTATGTTGGCGTCAAAGCTGAAAACAGAGTAATCAACGTGCCGTTTGCCTTCGATGATCAACATTTTTCTTTCATGCACAGTGACGTGAATGATGTCAAGAGAAGAAAGACTTCTCGATCGATTTCGAAATCAATCACTATAATTTATCACCTTGAAAGATTATCCTCTCCTTCAATCCATACGTGCATGTTGTTAATGTTGAATGTGAAGGCAAAACTACCCTATACAGAAACTGCTCAAGACAGCAACGAAGCCATACCAGAATGAGTACGGAGTAACGTCTCTTTAATGTCAGAACCTGGACAGGCCCTTTAATTGGCTCGCCTTTTCTCTTCATCGATGTCTAGCCCGTGACTCGGCAGCAACGGGCAACTCAAACCAAACCTTGAGTTTATGTATGCAGGGAAATTGAAGCCTTCCCGAACATGGAAAAGATGCACGTTCTCTATTCCCGCTCTATTTCCCGAAGCCCGCGTCCCAAGCGGTGCCTGCCATCGTGAAACTGCTCCATACCATGAATTTCGTGCGAAAGTCACTGGAATGCAAAATTTGCGTTAACAACTGTTACCCCTAACATTATTCTCCCTTGTCTAAGAGGGGAAATAACGTTTTTGAGCGTTGTTGGTGACGACAAATTGGCTGATCGGCCAACCCGACGCCATCGTTTCCCAAAAGATGGATTGCCGAAACACGGGGGCTCTACGGCTTCAGATATTGGCTACTTAATTTCGCGTTGCTCCTCCGTCTGATCATCAATGCTAGCCTTGTGTCACCTCCAGCTAAACTCGCTTGATTTATGCTTCTTTGGCATATCAATTTTCGCTCATCTTATTAGGTGTCAGAGAAATAATATTACGCATGAACCACGGGGAAAAAAGGCGCGTTTCGGGAATGCTCTTTTTTTTGAAGACGGTTGCTATCTCTACAAATTCGATCGCGACACGCGGCGTGAATGGGAGATAAGTACTTAATTTCTTGGAAATGTCTTATCGTTAAACCTATTGGTTTTATTCTCTCCAGCGCTCAACTAAGGAACTCCAGAATCGCGGAGACAACGACATCAGGCGCCTGCTCAGGGACATAGTGTCCCGACTCAACACTTCGACCTTCGACCGGTACACCAAGATCAGCAACATCCTTCCACTCCTTGACAGCATCAAAACACCTCTCGATGACTCCATGTTTTCCCCATAGGACAAGCAAAGGGCTCTGAATTTTTCGGCCATGCTTCAGATCCTCACGCGCTTCTTCCAGATCGACTGTCGCGCTCGCGCGATAATCATTGCACATGGCATGAACCGTTGCAGGATCTTCCAAACTCTTGGCATAGATCTCAAAGCACTCCGGCTCAAAGATGGATAATCCATCGCCTTGACGACCGCCCATGAACATCTCTGCTAACTCTCTAGGCTTCGCGGTGATAAGTGTCTCAGGAAGAGGCTCTTTCTGAATAAGGAAGAACCAGTGGAAGTATGCTTTGGCAAAGTCGAAATCTGTTTTTGTGTACATCGCCAGTGTAGGACAGATATCGAGCAGTATGAACTTGCGAATGCGATCAGGATAATCGACAGCAAGTTTATGCGCGACCCTCGCACCGCGATCATGCGCACAGACAAAGAAAGATCCAGTATGGCCTAGAGAATCCATAACATCAATACAATCTCTGGCCATGGCGCTCTTTGCATAGGAAGCTACATCTTCTGGCTTGGAGGACTTTCCATAACCTCGGATATCGATGAGTACGACGGTGTACTTGTCAAGAACCCGAGGCGCAACACGATGCCAAATGTGGAGTGTTTGAGGAAAGCCATGAATGAGAAGAAGAGCTGGCTTAGATGAGGGCTCGCCGCTCTTCAAGCCATTAATGGTGATGTCGTTTGACTTGATTGCGAAGGGTTCAAAGTTGTCAAACATTTTGAGAAGCTAATATTGATAGTATCGCAAGGAAAGCTGGAGGAACTCGAATTGTATGGGCTGTCCACCAGGTTTATATGGCATGAACGCCCTTTAGTCGACAAGTTGCTTAAATAATGTATTTTGGTGATGATTAAGTGCGGAGAGTGACTATGCCGTCATAATTTCACGGGCTCACTGCCAAACCTCGGCCGTTTACCACTAGCGGACTAACCATCTGCCACATGATAACGGTCAAACACGCCGAACAAGAGGCCAGAATTAGTGATTGACGAAGCGATGGCATAGTAATTCGGTTCTTAGAGGTATTTACTCTGTTGTTTTTGAGATTCAGTCGCACAGTCATGAATCCGTGCAGTCGGCCAAATGGCAATCAGTCCGACCTTATCGGGGTCGTTACGCCGATAAGAGACTGCGGACATTTCTTTATCCGCTTGGCCCGGCAAGACCGGGCCGGGAGAGAAGTGGGGATTCATCCTCCGCTTTTCCGTGTGCCGGTATCGTCTATGCACCTATATAACTATAAGTTGAACACTTTACGAACTGCAAATTCTCAGGAAATAAGTCAGAGAATATCCTCTCCCAAAGACGAGCCGTCAGCTTTGATATCCAGCATCTGACTTTATAAGCCTTTCAGAATGTCCAAAACACTCAAGATCGCCGTTATCCCCGGCGACGGCATCGGCAAAGAAGTCATGCCCTACGGCGTCCGGTGTCTCAAAGCCGCAGCAAAGAAGTTCAGCCTCTCCCTCGAATTTGAAGAGTTCGATTTCGCCAGTTGCGATTACTATGAAAAGCACGGCAAAATGATGCCTGATGACTGGAAAGATACTCTCCAGAACTTTGACGCCATCTACTTTGGCGCAGTTGGCATGCCCGACCAAGTCCCCGACAACGTCAGTCTCTGGGGCAGTCTTCTCAAATTCCGCCGTGAATTCGACCAGTACATTAATCTACGACCTTGTCGACTCATGCCTGGTATTCCCTCTCCCCTCGCAGGTCGCAAACCCGGCGACATCGACTTTTGGATCGTGCGTGAGAACACGGAAGGAGAGTACTCCAGCGTCGGAGGAATCATGTTTGAAGGAACAGAGCGAGAGACTGTGATCCAAGATACAGTCATGACGCGTGTTGGAGTGGACCGTGTTCTTCGCTATGCCTTTGATCTTGCGCAGAGTCGACCTAGGAAGAAGTTGACGAGTGCGACAAAGAGCAATGGTATTAGCATTACTATGCCTTGGTGGGACAGTCGAGTGGCTGAGATGAGTAAGAATTACTCTGATGTTGCAGTTGAGAAGTATCACATCGATATCTTGACGGCACACTTTGTTCAGCGTCCTCAAATCTTTGATGTTGTTGTTGGGTCAAACCTCTTCGGCGATATCCTGTCTGATCTGGGACCTGCATGCACAGGCACGATTGGCATTGCACCATCAGCAAACATCAACCCAAATGGTGATTTCCCTAGCTTGTTTGAGCCTGTTCATGGAAGTGCACCGGATATCTACGGCAAGGGAATTGCGAATCCTATTGGAATGATCTGGGCGGGGCAGATGATGTTATCGCACTTTGGGTACGCTGATGCCGCTACAAGCATGATGACGGCTATTGAGAATGTGTTGGCGAGGCCGGGACTGGAAGTCAAGACGGCGGATATTGGGGGTAAGGGAAGTACGCAGACGTTGGGAGAGGCTATTGAGAAGGAGATTCTGTCAGGTCAATAAGATACGTGGATGAGACGGTCTTGCCCCGAGACTTCCGCAAAACCATTCAAATTACGACAATGCTTGATATTCTCTAAATTATCTTTTATAAGTAGGAGCAGACATATTCGTTTGCTCTTGATATGCTGCCTCCCATTGCGTTCTGACCACGTTGATCAACGGTATCCGACATGAGGAGACAGTTCACTCCCAGACACCAAAACACCCATAGTGGGTAAAACATATCTAATCTGACCATCCTTCATATTTGGACTCGCCCCCAATAGGAAATTTAGTCAAGGCGCCATGAAAAGCATGCTATGCAAAGTCGCATCCACCGTCCGTTACGCTGAATGAGGACTGATAAAACTATAAGCGACATTCTCTTGCATGAGCTGAAAGAAAGTTGGTGGGCTGATAAATCACAAGGCGCAAAGCACAGTTTAGCATTGGCCCGTTCATGCAACTTTGCAGAATCCTTTACAACCTGATTGCCAAGAACAAGCCATTTGTGACCGGGAATATTGAGAAGGGGCTCTGAGAGTGTGATAAATGGCTGCTCGCTTGCCAATGGAAAGTGACAGTCTAATCGGAGGTCTCTAGCTAATGTTACATGGCCACTATCGCGTCTACAATGGTGTTGTGGAGATGCATCTGGAATGAGGGATAAAACACGTCAAACTTCCCATATCATTTGCCTTGTGGTATTATTCCGTGCTACATGCAGAGTCATCATGGCGCAGTACAAAGCTATCCTCTCTTCGGATATAACGGCCCCTGATCGCTACGAATCATACCGCGAGGCCGGCTCCGTATCACCGACTCATTTCGATACAGAATCCGAACCAACAGTATCCAAGGCTCCTCTTGGACAAAATGTCTCTGCCGAATCCCAACCGCCAGATCCAATACCATGCAAGAACTACCCAAAACATCGCTGGTGGCGCAAAATAGGCCTGCTAGGCCTTTTCACGCTTGTGACTGGTGTTATCGTCATCTTAGCTTCATGCGCGATTCTGGTGTTTCTTTGGGAATGCGCTCAAACAGCCAGGAATCGCGGTGAGCCAGCAAAGTTTTAGACAACTATAGTCCTTCGTGACATGGCTACGAAAGTTATTACCATCTGCTCTGCTGCCATACGCGTATCGATAGGACTTCATATTAGTCTTGTCGCTGCAGCTGTTGCTGCTCTTATGCTCGAGACGACTGGCACTAGGTTTCGCGACATCGCTGCCGTTTCAATCCAACAAGCATGCGGTTCAAGTCCTTACACAATCTTTCCTGCTTCATTACGAGTTGCCAGTGTCAGCTTATACGGTGTGCTGCATACTCTGATCATCATTTTGGGAACGATTATTCTCATGGCTTCGGCCTTTACGTCCACTATATTGCTTACAGACTTGAAGAATGTCAATATCGCTGGACCTATGCAAACAAAGCTTCTTCCGATTGGAATTGGACCGAACTCTACCCTGTCCGCGAACGGTGTTTTGCACTACAGATCCAGTCCTTCTGCGAACTGGCGATTTGGAGAGATGAAGCATGGGAAAGAAACCTCTACTGCTGAAGATGCCGACACGGGGAATACATACCGCGCTCTTCTACCATACATGAAAGAGGAGCCCCGGGCTAGTGGGTAACTTCAGAACAGTCTGCTTCAGCCCCAGTCTTGAAAGGATTAACTTCGGTCTTACAGCAAGCAAATCAGGTCTTCAAATAGAGCTTCGGATTGAATCAACGAAAAATGGGCCTGATTTTCTCAAAGATTGGTCAGAGGACAAATTCGCTTTCCAAGCCCTACTACCAACCAGATGGAATGAAAGCGACGCAGATACCTTGCCACTCTCGCTTGCCAATAATTACCACGCTGATCGCCCTGGGGCTCTGGGACTTCAAGATCCCTTTTCAGGCCGGAACTTCAGTTTCATTCCTCTGTTGCTTCTCAAGTCCAGCCCAATTCTGCTGCATGGATTTGGGCACCTAGACCTAGGTGGTGAGACTGACGAGAGCGAAGAAATGGATAAGATTAATCAACTAAAAGGCTTGAAGACAAAGAAGGACGGTCGTTGGACAAAGGCTTCGTTGAAGAATGGTACCGAAGTATTCAGCGCGACATTGTGTTTTGTCACGGACAATGCACCAGAGCTTTACGAAATTACTATGACTGGGATGACTATTCCATCTGAGCCTACAGTCAAATGGCAGCGGAACGGGAGTTCGAAGAGTAATGGGCAACTGCAGAAACAGCTTGGCATCGGAATTTCCCACAAAGACTACCGGGATCGGCATATAATGCAGCTTGAGGTCGGAGTGCATGATACGACGTACTCCAAATCAATGGCGAAGCTATATAACGTTGCTCTTACACAAGCGCTGTCGGGGTACTCACCCCAAGGAGGCTGGGCAATGACAGACTACAAGGATCTCTATGAGGAAGACTGGATCGGCTGGTGGGCCGCACATGCTGTGCATGTCTCTCTGATACAAGACATACTGCGAGAGACGGGCGATCCAGCGCTTGCCGTACAGGCCCTGGCCTTTCGGTTTCACTGCATGATCTTCTACGACAGCATGGCGGAGTTTGATCTTCAGGAACCAGTCACCACCATAAATTCAGTTGAGATGCTCATCCCAGTACAGTGGACGGGGCTGGCCATAGTTCTGAGCCTGATCTTCGTCCATTTGCTTCTTTTGTGTAGCACGATGGTACTGTTTCTCCTCAAGACAAGGGCGCCTGATCTGGGTAATGCTTGGCAGGTAGTCGCCCAAGTTGTCTCGACTGAAACGCGGGAGGTCATTGAGGAGGCAAGTGAGATGAGGGATAAACAAGTTGAAGCTTGGGCTAGGTCATCGGGTGTTTCTAACCGAAGGTACACTGTATCGATGTTGGAATTCAGGAACAGAACGGAAATCGTATATCAAAAGAGCTAATGCCTGCAGAGACTCTTCAAGTTTCAGGGTTGCTTAGCTTTCTGAATAGATATCATGGTATAACATACAGGAAGACGTATAATACTCCATGCCCTGAATCATTGTCACTTCCTCCACTTCATTAGCGCTCGGATCGATTCCCCTGAGTAACCCTGCCGCTGTGGGTATTCTACATAGATCTCATCTTCGGCCAATGCTGCCGATCACCTGCATCGAGTTCCACCAACATGCAGCTCTCGTTTATTACCAAGGTTATAACAAAGCTCCTTGTCAATAACTGTAGGCCATAATTGCCGCTAATGGGGGATAATCAGGATAGTAAATTCCCGCAGTAATGAAGCCGAGACAGGCTGCTCAAAGCACTGCAGCATTGATCAATTGTCAGTTCATGACAACCTGACAAGTAAATACTTTCAGACCATGTTGATCACTTGTCGGGATGACAACTCTCCTTAATTATTCTTTGAGCTGTTAATATGTGCGTGCATTTACTTGCTCATTGTAATCAAACGCAAACGCGCCAGTGCCTGATCATCCGGAATGTGCCGATTAGTACAGGGTAATCCAACGGTTATTATTCCTAAAAGGACACCGAAAGTGTCGTGATTTACGGAACGGGCCGGAAGTTCCGGTGAGTCGAGGTAAGGCTTCCCCAGAAAGCCAAGCTGTACTAACTTTATCGTTACTGAACAACGAGACCAACACTTCGTCTCATGTAGTCTCATTTCTTCTGAAGTGACCTACAACTAGGCAGTGGCCAGAAGAGGTAATTAAGAAGCCAATGGTGTAAGTGTGTTAGATAGAGCTCATGGGTTGGTTATGATATGACTTCCGGTTCCCGTCTTTGTGTCGATAACTTGCTCATCGTGCGGGCAAAGCCTTCATGCGCCAAGGAAGCCCTTCACTGTATCAAGAAGTTACTAGAACGATGGCACGAGCTTCAAAGGTTAAAGCAACTGGGTAGATCCCGGGACGTTTAGCATTTTATAATACGCTGGGCTAAATAGAGTTTGAACGCACGGCACAGTTATGACCATTGCTGGGCACGCGACCTTCTCATCGCGGCATAGCGGAATACCACCTCAACTTTGATATCCAATTAGACCCTCCATTGAATGACGCAAAAACGTCTCAAGTCCGGTGAGGTAGTTATACTTCAGGTAACAAGGAAGTGATTAACTTTGTGGCTTTATATCGTCTAGAACCTTTCGTGTTCTTCGCGGGTTAGTTAGTACGCATAATCAGCTGATTTTTTGTCACTTATCTGGTAGCGAGCGAACCGTTGTGCTACCATCTCGCGACGATTTCCAAGAACAGAACAGCTCGTGCTGCAAGATGACATATGAGGAAGTTGTCAACAGAAGTTGAGTTTAATGTCAACAATCTCCGACATGTTTCAGAATTGCTAGCCTGGAACGAAACACTGTAGGATTGATGCTATGACCATAGCAAATACGTCTAATCAGGTCGTGTAGTTGGGCATCACTATGTCACGAAAAAAACCAGAGGTTGTTATTTATTATCCATAAGAAACCAAGGATAAGAGCTATAGAATACAATAAGTTCAGTTCATCATCGATCAGTTGAGCGCTCCGATGCTTTCAACAATGTCAAGTCAGGCCTTTCTTGACTCATTTCCTCAGACTCCTCGGACATTTGGCCGAATGTCTTACCAATCAGCCTCTTTTCCTACGGATCAGACTATAAAAGGAACTTTTGACGCCCTCGACGACATCCGGTTCGACCTGCAACCATTCACTGTACAAGAAGCTATCCGGGAGGATTCGGAGACCCTAGAAAGACCAAGATTCTCATGGGAAACTTCATCAGCCTCTTCATATCACCCAAACTCCAATGAATCGTTTGACAGCGATGAAATGTCACAGTTTTATATCTGTTCTCCTTCTTCCATCATTTCAAAGTCCCATCAACATATCCAATCATTCTTGCCAGAAGATATCACTGGTACCTTTGTGAACAATTGCGGGAGCCTCAATCAACGCGTACACAGGTGGCTCTCGGAGCTCCCTGATATCCCATGGCTGGACGTGAAGTGTGTTGATGTAGGCCTATCAATCTTACCAATAATCACGAAGAGTCCATCTAATCTGAATTTTAGGCCCTACACGAAATCACCGAAGACAAAATCCCCTCAGAAGCAGATATTCAACATCAAGAGGGGCATATACCTGGAACCAAGGGTATTCTACGTTATCTTGACTTTTTAAACTCATGCCATGATGGTAGCCAACCTACAAGTATAGTAGTTGAAGAGTATCAGGTAATGGATGACGGTCCAGTCTATGACAAGCCTGAAATTCATGCCGCGATGGACCCGAGAATAATCCTTGATGCATATCATCTAGCCCTGTTGCAGATCCACTCGTCTTCCGCTTTCACTACAACGACTGCCTGGAAATTTCGGCCATCGATGCGGCGACAGTACCCCAGGGGCCTGGACGAGGAAGCCCGTCGAAGCATTAGTCTGGTAGCATCCTCAAGTTCTCATTGAGGCAGAGCGAGGTATTGTGCATCTAAAAGTAATCATTACTTTATTATTATTTGTGTAAAAGAAATTATTTTTGTATTACTTAGAAGAACGTTCAGAATAGATAAGATGTCTAGGAATAAAACAAATACTATTGTGGCCATGTTGCTGATTCGAAGGATCTAGTACTCATGGCTGAACCTTTGGAGTCTTGAGTCTTGGCTTGCCCTGTTGTTTTGGCGCTCTCCCCTATAAGCCAGCGCTGCTGGACACCATTCTGTAGAATAATAAGAGAATAAACGAGCAGTCTAGAACCAAGCCACCATCCAGAACTTCTTTAGCAGGGAAAGTCTAGCCAATCATCTGCCATTCCTTACTGAAGCTCTTTCGTCCGTGCCAAATGACGAACGGTGAGTCTTGGATCCGTGCACCCGGGGATGTCATCCAGTAGCCTCCCCCTTCGGTACAAGAACAAGCCTTGGCAATTATTAAGGGTATGCCGCGGCAGGGGAACTCTATCGGCATGTAGATCAGGGCGCTTTATGACGGTTCGGCAGCTACCACTCCGTGGCTCAAGCATCAGTATCGCTCTGAACTGCTTACGACAGTGTAATAAACCTTCTCAAGTCGAGTTGTTTGATACTACGCAATTCTCATCCGATTCTGACTCGACATTTGAATGTCAGGGCAAGCTGACGTAGGGGAAGAGGCTTCGTGTCCCCGGCAAGGATTCCCCTGCTAAAGTTGACGACATCGTCTGGAGACGACGGCCGAATATTCAATATACTTTATATATCGCGTTTCACGGGTGTAACCGGAAGCGAATGCGACACTACCCCAGGTTCCCTCTTTGAGGGTTTCAGCAAAACAACAATGCGACGCAGCACTCACTGAGAATGGCACCATTCATATATCCGTTGTGAAGTTCGGGTTTCTGTGTAGAGAGGGGATCGAATAGGCCATTGCAACATGGTAATTAAAGATACATACACTTGACCATCGTTCGTCAGTGTTCAAAAGTAAAACAGAAGAACGTCCAAGTCCATAAATCCTCTGGTCAATGGACATTCGGGGGCTCCTACATATTAGAATCTAATCACTTGGGTGAAACAATACGGCGTTTCCGCGACAGCTCACAGATCATGGAAAGGGCGCTTGCGTTGAGCCTAGTTGTTAAGCGGCGTTCATGAACCGTAAATTGACATATCAGGGTGCGCTAAAATGTCCTTAACAAATCGCTATCCGCGCTTTGATAGCAAAAGTGGTTTCACTAAGGTTAGCTCAGCCCGGCAGTAGTCGTTGGGCTTCGTAATGTGCCAACTGTAATTGCAGTCAAGATACTGTAATAAGCTTTTGAACATCATTCATACCGGGTATTCCGAAACGCTATCCGGATACTTAAAGTCTTGGAAGAACCCATAGTCGTTCCACGATAAACATCGTCATTCTTTATACCAACAAAATGAGAAGACAGAACTTATATTCTCCTTCTAACGAGGTTAGGTCAATACCTCCAAAGTTTTCTCGGCGCACATCGTCTCTGCGTAACAATCGACCGCTGCCTCACATCATCACCACCATCGAACCTGGATTCAACAGGCATTTATTCACACTCCATGAATGCACCGACGATGCTTCTCAGCCTTATGATAAACGGAGCTTTTCACTTGGCTCGTCGCGGACGCCTACAACTCCTGGCCTTATCGACTCACCCTACAGTGATGTCGCACCTACACTACGCATGTTCTCAACGTCATATGTCATGACAAAACCGCAAGGGAACTCTGGAAGCTACTTCGAGAGCGATGTCAGTGATGAATTCCAAGTACCGAAACCCCGCCAACAGAAGCCGCAAGGAAAAGTGCAAAATTGGCTTTCTAAGCTTCCCAGTCGAGAAGATTCGCCCTTCCAAGAAAAGACGAGAGATGACGAAGTAAGCCGAATATTGAAGTCTAGACAGCCCCGTCTGGTTGCTGACGCTTCCACGACGTCTACTGGAGCTGAGAAGCAATTTCTGGATATAGATTCGGAAGAAGACGATGGATCTGAAGGCTCCGATTCCGAGGATACCGGAGATCTTGATAGCTACCACGAGGCTCTGCTCAGGTTATCGGGCGCTAGAAATGATTGCAGGCTAACCTTTCGGGCATCGATGCGACGCCAATTTCCAATTGACAAGGAAAGAGAAGCACACTTGAAGATGTTTTGATATACTGGACAGAAAAGGGGATCGAAAAGAATCGCAAATCAAATAACTAGAGTTGAATGAGTAAAAGGATTTCCTTTGTTGAGGGTTGGGCTGAGAAGTTGTAGGATGTTGTGACGAGCAGCTCGTCACGAGCTTGATGTCCTGTGAAATCATGGTTTTACTAGACTGCATTGGCGACAACAATTAGACTATGTCATAAATTGATATGTGAAGCTTCCAGTAGACTGAGAGTTGAGAGTCATGAAGTCGCTCAGGACTGAAAAATAAAAACACCTAAACATGAGTGCCAAGATTCAACCTTTCAGATCCTATCACCAAGACCATGACAAGCGACTCATGAGCGCCCAAGAAAAAAGTTTTACATTGCTCTTTTTCGTAGAAATGGACTAGGATAAGCATGTCCAAGCGATCAGTGATCACGATTGGGACCCTGGCATGACCCCTGACAAGAAACGGTGAGCGCAACGACGATCATGCATTTTGAAGAATATCATGAACTTCATGATGTTGCTTACGTTTATCAACGCAACGCCCAATAGAACATCAAGAAAATAATTAATTCAGTGGATCATCTTAGTAAATAGCATCCAATACCGTCTTGGCAATCATTGTTAAAATATTTTCTTCACCAGTACCGTGAGCATGGGGTTTAAAAGGCTCTGGCTGTCACCTCTTGGCTTGAGTTCAGAGTACCGGGGTTTCTGTCTGTCAAGAACGTACTTGATGATAGTGCTCAAAATAATTGTTACCGACTCTATGGAATCGAGACTTACTCGCCTGCCAATTCCCCGTCAAGCTGCTCTCCCTCCAGAAGAAGGCTACATCACTCACTGAGAGATCACCCAGGTCCAGACTAAAAATGCACGTTTACGTTCACAGCGCCAATCCTTGGCTTGATGGTCATGTCCGAGAATGCATCAAGCGACATGTACCAGATGCCATCTGTCACGACAAATTTACCGATATTCCGGAGGATGCCGACACTGTGTATCAACTTCTCAATGGATGGGAGCTGAACCATCACTTTGCAGTGTTGAACAGGGCTCAACATGGACTGCTTAACGCATATCCAAACAGCGACGCGTTGGCTCGGAAAGATCACATGGCAAGCGTCGTGGATTACTGGATTACAAAAAGACCTGAAAGTGTACTCAAAGGTCACAGCCCCGCTACAGTGAAGTTATCGCTCGACTATAGCGAGTATGTCGAAGATGCGCTAGCTGCAGCGGACGATTTGACCCTTCTGTACTCGCTTGAGGATAACGAAGGAAAGGACTCGTCGGAACGAGATTGGTGGATTTTGAAACCTGCCATGATTGATTGCGGTCATGGCATTCGAATATTCAGTACCATTGATGAGCTGGCGGGTAACCTAGAACTCGCTGCCGATATTTCCGAGGAGGACGAGGAGAGTGAAGAAGACGCTGAAACGCCCGACACCAAATTCGAAAGCGACGACAGCCCTGAGGGATTCAAGCCAAGTCTGTCGGCACCTGGACTTGACTCACTAGATGCTTTGATCACAGCAACCGGAAAGCTTTCAATGACGGGAACGAACAAGATACAAGATTTGGTCATCGACGAAAACGAGCGCATTCCATCTGCACTTCTTCGAGAGTTCGTCGCACAGCAATACATCGTCAACATTCCGCCCATTGATGGTCGGAAGTGGCATGTCAGAGCTTACGTCCTCTCAGTGGGACGTCTAAAAGTTCATGTCTTCAACGAGATGCTAGCTTTACTAGCTCTTGACGATTATGAGCCTCCTTGGAAGAACCCCAGTCTCAAATCATCGTTGACCAACACTGCGCTGCAAGATGAAGAGGAGTTCACCAGCAAAGAATCCATGCGGGACTTTTGGAAGATTGCAGATGAAATTCTTCCTGGTGATTGGAAGAAGAATGTCTTCGATCAAGCTTGCCAAATCTCAGGAGAGCTTCTTCGTGCAGCCGCTCATACCATGGCTGATAAATTCACGCCTCTGGATAAGTGCTTCGAGCTCTTTGCCATTGACTTCTTGATCGATTCCAAGGGAACAGCGTGGTTATTAGAAGTCAATGAAACACCCGCATTTTACGAACAAGGTTATGCAGGCGAACTTGCGCAACGGCTCATGGAGTCATTGATCTGTGTGACGTTGGAGCATATGGGAATGGCTGATATGGATGATGAGAAGAATATGGAGGCGAGGGAGCGTATGGTGGAGGTTTTGGATGCGACGAAGGAGTTGGCGAAGAGTAATATTACGGAGATCCTGCCGGGCGATTTATAGAGAGAATTAGATCAATAGAGTTTTTTTTTTTTTTTTTTTTTTTTTTTTTTTTTTTCACTTTTTATGAATTGGAGTGATTCTCCCTGTTTCCGTGGTTGCCCACTTTATGGGCAATATCACAACCATCTTTCCTGCTTTGACTGGGAATGCCTCTCTTGCTCTCCCCTCTCTTCCTTCCTGCATCGTTACACGCATTTCTCATTTCTCTTCCTCTGGATTCTTTGTTTCCCTGCCACTATCATCAATCTCATCATCAGATGCGCCCGTGCTCTGTACCATGCAATACTCAACACAAGACATGCACGCCTTGTGCTTCTAATCGAGTTCTGGGAAAAGCTCACCACAATGTGGTATGACTACTGTGGCGAATACGCCATGCTCATCACCATCCCCGATTGGCTCCGAGTTTGCCAGGGCTGCGTCGAGAGACCCCCGAGAGTAGAAGACCACCTCACAGGGACATTCACAATCTCCCAATACGTAAAATTGGACACTCTCGAACAGTGGCTAGCTGAAGGTCAAGCACTCCCTCCCTGGGTTTGGCGCGAGAGCGTTGGCTTGAAAGGCAAGAGGCAAGATCTTGTGGAATACTATACCGTTAAGCATCTCGACACAGCGAAGTGCCGCTCATGGATGCGCTTGGCCCCGTTCAATCTCATGGTGACGAGCGCAGTGTCCTACATGAATCCACAAACCGAGGAGAACGAATTTGGAGTTGCGTGCAAAGGGTGCATCGGCCCAAGGGGGCGGCGCCTTGGGCGGCGAGCGACGGAATATGTATTTGAGAAGAAGGTTTATAGCCCCGAGAGGTTCTTGACGCACTTTCGATGGTGCAACAGAGCGCAGTTATTATGGCAGGCTTATTGTCAGCCAGACTCAAGCATTCCTATCGACACGGCAAGTTCTGCAGTAATCCAGAGAGCGATCAACTAAGTCCAGACAAATGATTAGCTTAACATTGATTGGAGTCAAGGAATGTGGTTGGGAGTTTTCCCTTGCCTGTTACACTCTTTCTCTCTCTTCTTTCGGTTTCACAAGGCGTCTCAAAGCAAAGTGCTACGTATCAGAGTTGATGAATAGATTGTTTGAAGGTTTAATGCTATTATATGTACACAAAGATCAAGTGTCAACGCCATCGGGCTACAAATTGCCGACGTCGGTTGAGAATTAATGAGGTTTCCAGATGCTTCCAATACCAGACTCATACACAGAATGAGCTGATGAAACGCAATCACCCATGAGTCAAAAAGTCAGGATTTAGCAAGAGGCGACGCTGGGAACGTTCTTGCAGCTATCATACTTCTTACCACCAGTGACCTGAACATTCTGCCAAGTCCAGTCCTTGCAACCAGAGCTTCCGCAGACAATAGCAGCATTCTTGCCGCTGGACGCAACACCGTTCTTACCCTTGATGTTCTTAAGGGTGAGGCCAGTGATGGGAAGACCGCTGGTAGGCTCGCCGTGGAGATCACCGCCGTCGTAGTTCTGCTCAATGAGGATGCCGTACTTGGTGATCTTGGAGAGGGTGATGTCGGAGTAGGTGACCTTGTTGACCTTGCCGGTGGTGTTCTTCATGGTCTTGACGCGGATGCCGTTGGCGGAGTTGGTGACCTCTGAGTTGAGGAACTGCACGTTGTCGACGATGTTGTCATCGCGGCCGCCGACACTGCCGATGGAGAGGCCGTGACCGCCGTGGCAGTAACCGTTCTGGAAGATGATGTTCTGTTGAAGTCAGTGAGTTATTCTTAGAAACCATCTGGAGTGACTGACCTTTCCGGAGTTGACGGCAACGCAGTCGTCCTGGTTGTAAACCTTGGCGCCAGTGATGGTAACACCAGTGGAAGAACCGATGTCAAAAGCATCAGTATTGTGGCCGCCCTTGGTGTCACCATCCTTGTTATCAAGAGTGAACTGGTTGATAGTAAGACCGTTGACACCGTTGATGCTGACAGCCTGAACAGGAGTGTTCTTGACATAAAGATTGTTAATCTTTGAATCAGTGAGCTTATGAGCCGAGAAGAACTTTGGCTTATCAATGCCACTGTTTCCTCCCTTTCCATCCCACCATCGCTCACCACCAGCATTGAGAACAGCACCAGAGCCCTCAACGGTGATCTTGTTTCCAGAGATCTTCATAAGAGGGCCCTTCCACGCCTTGTAGCCCCAGGTAGTGGTTCCCTTGAAGATGACCTTGGTGTTGTCCTTGAGCTTGCTGAGATCGAGAGTCTCGCCGCTGGGGACAGCAACGTTGTTGAGGACGATGGTGGCGCAGGCGGCTTGAGACTTGCTGGCCTTGGAGGCGCCGTCGGAGCCGGAGAATGTGCAGGATGTGGCGCGCTTGGAGTAGGCGTGCACGTCGGGGGCTTGGGTCACTGCTGGGGCGGGAACAGCGACGGCGCTGCCGGCCAGGGCAGCGAGGAGAGCGAAGCCGAGCTTGGTCATTTTGATTGTTGAAGAGAGAAATATGTAATGAGTGACGAAATAAACGAATGTACTTGTGAAAGAGTAACCTTTGACCGGCAAAAGGAATGTGATGATATTGTGTGCTACTTTTCTTCTTCTTCCGTCCTCCCCAGATTCTTATATATTCCCCGAATCTTGAATGCCCAGCCAAACTCCATAGCGATTACCCGTTATATCCGAGTTTCTATGGTTCCAGAAAAGACCCTTTCCATTGTGTATTCTATGGAACATAATTGTCCTCCAATTGCGAATAACGCCCAGACTGTCAACACGGGCCGAGTTAAATGAGAAGGGGGACTTGAAGCCCTCATTCACAAAACGTCAGCGAGTGCGCGGACTTGTTTCTCCATAATTGGAACGAATTACGCGTGGGACCTGGGTGACAGGTGGAGCGTAGAGGCCGATTATCCGCAGTAGCGCGATATGCGGTTCTTGGCAAATCGGGAATGTTTCTGGTTCATGTTTCAGGTTTGACTTCGACCAGAGCAAGAGCCTCACAGAGTTAAAGGTCAGTTAGGTTCAGTGGTTTGGTTTCGTGTTTAAACAAGTGCGTTTTGAGATATGGTGAGTTTACTTTCAAGATAGCCTTTTATACACGAATGCTACGTTGCATCCGAGTGAAAAGCACTGACCTTCGGTATGATACAGATATCTAAAAACAAGATCGTATGACGGTGAACATCTTTGAAAAGAAATTAGCTAACCCGTACAGGGCTCTCCCTGTTCTCATCTGAGGTTCATGTCCGTATCCATTGCGGCGGTATCAAACACGCTTATATCTTTGTTTTCCTCAAGTGATAGATTGTAGGGGTGACATCGCAGTTGAAACCTAAGCATACATTTTAGGTGATTGTTCGCGTTAACTACCATACCCTATGAGACATAGACTATGACTTAGAAAGTTCGGCGAAGTGGAAATATCAGGACTTGGCTGCATACTGGCTTGCCAAGACATAACGGCACTCACAAGCGAGGAAACAAGCTAAAAGGCCAAGAAAAAGTGGTCAGACGTTGGGACTGATTATCTTATATTTATGGGTCGTGAGATTACTATTCTGCCAAGAGTCATACTCGCCAACGACGTCGGCGAACCTAAGGGCATAGGAACGATTATGCAGCCCTACCCTATTCCCTTGTAAGTATTTCTATTTGTGATTGAGTGACAGGAGAAATTTGTAGTGTAGTGATGATGAAGGAGAAAAGGTCCTTGTTGTGGCTTTTCCCCCCTCAACTTCTGCAACGAGATAGACTGTCACACTTTCTCACAAAATATATGCAGCAAGAAACCTGCTCTTGAGACCTAAAGTGCTAACCTGCATACGCCAATCATGATAGTCCCCTCAGCGGTGCATATACATCTAGGGTCCATTTCAGGCCTCGAACGACTATGATGTAACCATGATTGAACAATGAACAACTCTTCCCAGCAGTAAGAAAGCCGCGGAGGTTCTCCGGCATGAATCCTTGATGAATGATGACACATTGGACTCTATGGTTTCTTTTTATATGTTGTCTCATCTCTTCTTTTCTCACCTCGCTTAAGATAGAGTCACTCTGTCAATGCTTGTGTAACCAAGACATCCATGTGCATTCTGCAATGAAAAGATGGCCAGCGGTATCCCCGGACCAGTCAAATCACTAGACGGCGTAAATCCGAGAGGTAGAAGCGCTCAACGGCGTTTTTGGGTTGAGTTGTGTAACCCCAACAAGTTGCGGTGATCTATCTCGGGATGCAAGGCGTGCATCATGCCCGAGGGACTTCGTAGATGAGATGATGTGAGCATTGCCATCGGAGTTACGAAACGCCAAGTCTATATCACAGAGTTAGGCCGAAAAATAAGAAAATAAAACCATTAAGACAACACGATATGGCATATGAAGGTCCATGGTCCCTGTTCTGACCTGTCCTTTCTTCCTAATCGTGTCGAGAACTTGGATTGAGGGGTATGGAAGGCATGGCACTTGAGGGGCTGTCGCCACTACTACTAGCTTTAATGCATGATGATCGTGAGGCGTCCTTGAATGAATCATCTCTTCTCTTCTCGCACTTCGCTCTTCGCCTTGTCATGCATATATGGCTGCCGTGTTAAGACTGAAATAAGAAAACAGGCATTCTTCAAATAAGCATCCCAGCAATACAAGACGAAGATTATATATAGCGCCTGATCGTTTCTTGACCTTTGATCTCTAGGCAATCTCATAGAATAAGAGTTTACCCTACTGTCTTTATCTTCAACCGTCAATAAGATCATTCTTCGGTTCTCAGGAACACAAACGAAGAAACACGACCTTTGCTGTTTCCAAAACAATGGAGTCGTGTTACGGAACTGGAGCCTTTCCTCAGTCGATCAATCTTTCCGGAGCTTGGCATGGTAAACAGTTTTCTGATGAATCCGAGTACGTATACCATCTCACCTCCCAGGAAGTCGAAGAAATCGAAAGCGCTTTTTTGCACTTCAAAGGTAAGTCCCTTTAGACTTGCAGCAAGCAGGCTCTAATGTAGTGATAGCCCTCGGCCTAGATGGGGACTTGATCTGCCGACAGAACTTTCCACTTCCGACAGTCGGGGAAAACCTGGATCGCATAAGGCTTGATATCCACGAAGGAAAGGGCTTTGGTCTGGTTCGAGGCTTAAATCCATTGGACTACTCCACTGAGGACTTGACGATGATGTATCTCGGCATTCAATCGTACATCGCCAATCATCGAGGTCAACAAGATGAGAAGGGAAATATGCTGGGTAAGACAGAGCGATGGAGTGTCATACATGAGTACTGAGCCGTCTTTATTACAGTTCATATCGTGGCTGACAAGTCTTCGAAACTTTCTAGTCAGCATCATCGGCATTCGACATCGGAAATCGTAAGTAGGACTCTTGAACATTGAGGTTTTTACTAATAACTGAGCTTTCAGATGTTTCATAACGAGGAGTCCGGAGACATTGTAAGCTGGCTGACAAGAAGTTCCGCTGCCTCAGGCGGAAGATGCACCATTGCTTCAGGATATGCGGTATATAATATCCTGAATCAACATCACCCCGCATCTATCCGCCAGCTTTCTCAGCCTAAATGGGTATTTGCAAAGTAAGAGCAGCTCCAGCCAGTCCCTATTATAAGAAAGATCTTGAGTAACAGCCATTTAGCCAGAAAGGATACCCCAGGCCGATATTCTTCTATCACAGCAACAGGATCATGCTCAACTTCGGCCGAGTCCCACTAATCGGCAATGCGGTTCATCCGCGCCCGCTTCATCTACCGCGAATTTCCATAAACAGTTCAAAGCGTTGGAAAACATTGAACGCGTAGCTCGAAAGGTCCAGTTGGAGATTAAGACGAAACCAGGCGATATTCACTTCATCAATAACCTATTCATCCTCCACAAACGTGAAAGCTTCAAGGATGGCGACGGGGTTGAAAAGCGGCATTTGGTTCGGATGAGGCTTCGAGATGATGAGCTGGGCTGGAACCTGCCGGATAGTTTGAGAAAAGAGTGGTACTACGCGTTTGATGGAGATGCAGATAAGTTTTGGCATATTGATCCCATGCCGGAAGGGTCCTTTCCTTTGAGACCGTATCCGAATTAGATGGTTAGAAAGATACAAGGTTAGAAAATAAGACAGGAATCGACGTCGGATGGAGCTAGATATAGAATGCGGAAAGAAGAAATAAGTTACAGGTTGTAAATAAAAGCTTTCAGGTACAGGTCTTACATTGTAATTTGTCTTCGGGCCCGTGATACACATACGTCGAAAGGCGATACAAAATATACCATGTGTCGTTCTGCGAGCATCAGCCTGGTCACAGATTGCCAATTCCACTGTCCAGACAAATATAGTTTATGTTATTAAGCAATCTTGAGTAATTCTTGGATGCAATGTTCCAGAATGGAGTTATGGTGCTGACCCCACATGACTCGGAGACCCCTCTCTCAGGAACCCACCTCGGATATAGCTCATCTATGCCCACTCAACGGAGGCACTACACGAAACCGCTTCAATCATATCTACCCAGAGACACTATGACAGCATCACTCTTTCATAAGTCACTAAACTCCACATTTACAGGTCTCAAGACCTCTGAAGTGATTCAATTTCGAGGCATTCCATATGGCCGTATTCCTCGACGCTTTGCTGCGCCCGAAAAGCTGGAGAGATATCCTAGATGGCTTGACTGTACTAGTTTTGGGTAAATCTTCTTAATCCAAGTATTATTAAGCGAGCAATAACTAATAAGTCAGACCTCGATGTCCGCAAGTCGCTGTTGATGTCGGGCATTTGCTGCGCATACCTCCGGATCATGTATTCCCACATGAGCCTGAGGATGAGTTCAAATGCACAAATCTGGATGTCGTCCTGCCGGATATTGGACCTTCGATTGAATCATCAAAGTTACCAGTTTTGGTGTGGATACATGGTAAATTCCTCGTCGGATTGTCATTGTGAGATGTTAATCAGTCAGAACAGGAGGCTCACAAGCTGTAACGTTTGGGAGCGCCGCATCCGGTGTTTGCGGTAGACAAAGGTCCTAAGGCATGATAGGCGTCAAGCGCTAATAGCTCTTTTAGATATGAGTAAAATTGTGGCTGATTCTCTGCGCTTGGGGAAGCCAATAATCGCCGTATCCATTCAGTATCGACTTAATGTCTTCGCTCTTGGTAACGGCAATGGGCCTCCGAATTTAGCTCTCCGTGATCAAGAGCTGGCTTTACAATGGATTCAGGATCATATCTCAGGCTTTGGTGGTGATCCAGTACTCAACCATTCTAACACCAGAAGAACAATGGGCTAACAAAGCGTGCAGGATATGGTTACTCTAGCGGGTGAGAGCGCTGGGGCTATTTATTGTCACGCCCACTTGGTTACAAATGCCCCAGTGCGACAAGTTATTCTTTCATCTGGCTCATTGCTCTTGTCGTCACCTCAGCCCCGGCAATCGGTCTTGGCTCTTCGCGAAAATGTTTCCAGGAACCTGAGCGACATGAATCAAACTCTCGATCTGGAAACTGCATCTGCAAGTCAGGTTGTTGAGGCGGTCAGAAGATCTGGTCTACAGTCATTTTTCCTCGAATGGGAAGAATCCTTCAATGCTTGGCAGACAAAGAGTGGCAGTGCAGAGAGATTACTCCTCAGCGATGTGACGAAAGAGGTCAGTCAAGGAAGGTTATCAGATGAAATGACTACTAACGTGCAAAAGGGAGCCATTTACCAGGCAGGAGTATGGGCAACTGACCCGAACGATATAGCAGAAGCCTTTGATGCTTCCGGGCAACACGGCGATGAGCTCAAGAAGTTATACCATATTTATCCAGACCGACCTTCATCCTGCAAGACTGGGGCGTTGGACTTCATCAACGACTACAAGTACCTACTCCCTGTCCAGCACCTAGAAAAGTCCTGGAAAGATGCAAAGAAGTCTGTTTTTAGGTGTCTAATAGACGAAGCAAATCCATGGCAACCTTCAAGTGGGGCTCATCACGCCGTAGACCTTGTTCTCTTATTTGGAGGCTTTGATCTGAGTTTCGCGCCCAGTGCTGAGCACGTTGGCCAGGCGATGCGTGAGGCGTGGATTAGGTTTATTTCTGGGGATGAGCCATGGTCTGAAGCGACGGTAAGGTATTATGGTTTTGGACCTCATGGGAGTTTGAAGAGTCTGGAAGATTGGGAGGTTCAGTCACGGAGACGCGTTGGACTGGCGGAGAAGTTGGGTGAAATGGAGAGTTCGTCGTTGGATAAGACATCTTTTGGGCTGGCGGCAGGGAAAGTGAGTTTGTTGAACTGATAGATTGTTTCAACGTAATTATCTGATGCTATTGATTCCACTCTGAGCCTGTAACGCCATGGGTATTCTTCTCTCTTCCTGTTCCTTTCCAATCAAACTTACCCTCATAATGACGCCATCAAAGACCTAAGGCGTGATCGCTTCCGCGCCGCCGGCTGCTTGCGAATCGTTGCCAGAAGAGCTATTAGACTCGACACAACGGTGATGTCAAACAATGGCGTAGAGGTAGCTGGTAGAAGGAGAACTCCGTGGCTGTAAGACGTAGGCAGTTCGCTCTCAAAGCCATGATGATGATAGATTGCTAGTACCGAACCATCATCATCGCCTCGCCGTTCCATATCCACCAACTCATAGCGCAGTGGTCCCTTCTCAGCTGGATGAACTTGCCAATCACAACTGTGAGCTTCTGAACCTCCAAAGTCCCCAGACATGCTCATGTATGGATATCGAATAACCCTCTTCTTCGTTTCCTTCTCAGGCAAAGGGTAACACTCCCGTCCCGTGAGTTCAAACGAGGAATCTCCCGTGTGTATCTGCAACGTAACGCCCTTTTCTCCTTCATTCGGCGATGATCTACACTCATCTCATCAATATAAGGTTTTCCCCCGCAATTTGACAAACTTACACCTCCGCATCCAAAGGATCTCGACCCATCACTCTCTCATGAATAGAAACACTAGCGTCAACGTCTACCAGGAACCGAGCGTTGTCGCCGGCATGATATCCGCTAGGTTTTCGAAGAAGGCATAGCTCCACCTTGTAACCTTCCGAGCCCATGGGATGCACGCCAACTTTCTCGGAATATTCCTTCGAGATGTCATATATCGCGAAATGGGAGATTGTGTCGTCATATTTTGGGATGTAAAGCGCTTTTGTTAGATCGGCGGGGACGTGGGATACTATGTCTTGCATCGTTGCGGTGCTGCGTGGTCCATAATGAAGATAAACTGAAGAAATGTCAAAAGCCATTGGGAGCAAGATATTTATATTATCTGATGAAAAACCGTTGGAAGTTTCTCCAGATTTTAAACTCCAGATAAGGTAAATAAAGGAATCCCAGTTTACCAAGAAGCGTGTGACATTTATTTAAGCTTGATCTCATGATCAGAAGTTGCCAAGATGAACTAAACAGTTTGCATAACGTACATAGCCACTCATCACAATCACAATTACAACGGACTTTTCCTGATAATTTCTAATCGAGGATGGACTGAACCCAGATGTGGTATGTCCGAGTGGGGCTGACAAGTCCGATTCTGTCGCCACTCAGGAAACTTCCTATTTAGGTATTAAGCGCTGAGAATGGGTGACTAAGAATAGAAAGTCCGATTGATCGGGGATTCAAAGTCCGATTTGGAGTAAGCAACATGTGAATGGCATCGAAATCGGATTTGGCTGGGACGAAATTAAATGTTTTGGGACTTAATAAAAGCCACGGGCCCATACTTTTTCACAGTTTCATTTACTTACATTGATCAGATGCAAAGCTGACATTGATTCACTTGCCATTGGTAACATTTCAAGCATCGTCTATAAGTACCAAAACTTCACTCTATCAATTATCCCGTCTTGTCACGCCGCAGCTCAGCAACTCCATCTCGACTTCATCACCATGTCCACCAAAAAGTCAATGCGGTCTATCATGGCCAGGATCACAGGCCAACACCGGCCTCGTCTCACAATACGGTACATCATCCGATCCCAACACTCTGACCTCTCACTGACCTTACAGGCCGGACTACGATTACGTCTTCGTCAGCGGAAACGGCGAAGATGCAAAAGGCCAATATCTTCGCGGAAATCTCTCTCTCTTTATCCCAGGAGGACAAAACATCAGCAGCGTTCAACTAAAACTGACTAGTCGGATGTGGCTTGGGTAGGTCCATCCCGAATATTCAAAGCTCACAGCGGGAGCTAATGGTTAACGTTTCTTAGAGATCACAAGGTTGACGCCGAAGATGCTGTAAAGTGGCAACGACGAGAGAATATTGTTCATCAATGGGAGCCATTCAACATTGTCGATAAAATCGGGCAACCTCTTAAGAATGGGAAGAATTTTGAATGGCCTTTTGAGTTGTTCATTCGAGGGGATCAGGAGGAGTCTTTCAAGGGTTGTACGCGATGCAGTATTACATACCTATTGGAAGCCTGGACGGTTGATGAGGGTTCATCAGACAGCTTCAAGACCTTCTCACCGATTCGGATTATCCGAACTCCGGGGTTCTCATCATACGAGCTCATGGATCCGATGACGGTGCAAGGGAAATGGTCGGAGAAGGCGGAGTACAACGTTTCCATCCGGCATCGAGCGATTGCCCTGGGAGGACTGATTCCTATCGAAGCTCATCTTGCGCCGCTCAATCCGACAGCGAAGATCACAAAAGCCAGGTTTTACTTGCGGGAAAAGCACGATGTGGAGGACAAGTCTGAGGCCGAAAACACAGGGTATGAAGGACAACGAATTGTGACAGAGTGGCCATTGGAGTTGAACGACGAACCTCAGCAGCGGTGGCAGCAATGCCTACACCTCCCAATCGCTGTCAGAAAATGCTCTCCCGACTTTTCAGTTTGTGGGGTTTCTATCACGCATAGGCTGCATTTTGAGGTTACTTTGACCAACAATGGCGTCACGACAGAGGAAGAGATCTCGATGCCTATACATCTCTTCATCTCACCAGAACTACCTGTCAACGGTTGGGGCGTTTTTGTGAGGGATCATGTTATTGCTGCAAAGGAGGTCAAGAGCCTTTTGGCAGAAGGTATCAGTGTTCCGCCGAAATATTGCAAGGGAGATTTTGTGGTGGAAGATTATGAGGTTCCACCTCCCGCATATAGTGAAGGTGAAGCATGATGGGGATAATCGTCAGATGGGAGGAGGAGTTTTATTAGATGTATAGTTTTTAGATTACCCGGTTGATCCGAGCCAGCACCTGGTTTACCAATGATACCAATATTTCTTGCTATTTATCACGTCATGGTCGTAGCATCATCAGTTTGCGGAGTGATATATGCCGAGTCCCATAGTTCCTAGTCAAGTCAGCGACATGCGTTGAAAACAATAATGATTACTTGACTTACCCAGTCAATCCCATCAGGCCTGAACCAATCCACATTGGTAGCCCAGTCTTCAAACCTCAACTCAACATCTTCCGGCAAGAAGGTCGGTGCAGGATCTCGTTTAGAAAGATAAGATCTATACATATTAGACTTTGTTGATCCCACAGAGGTCGGGGACTACTAACCTCAAACAGCGAATGACACGATAGACACTTGAACAAGCTGGGCTCTTCATCTTGAGTGCTTCCATTCTTGTTATAGCAGCATCAATTGCAGATATATGCTCTGTCAGATCAGAGTCATCGGGCATGTCCAGCATACATGAAGTCAAAGCGACAGCCCCGTGAAGAGCGTTACAGCTAATAGCGCCCTTAACGAGCCAGCGATAACACTTCAATCGGGGTAGTTCATAGAATTGGTGATGAACATCAAGTAATGCGAGACCTGACTTGATACACTTGTCCCGTGACTCAGCGCGGAAGTGACTCGCTTTGGAGCTGTGAAAAGGCCGGTGCAGAAGAAGGTAGAGTTGATGCGCGTAGGTTTGGAGCATGCACCAATGAGCGTATCCGGCGGTGTTGAGAATACTTCGGCGACCGTTTACAAGGTAAGCAGCATCCCATTGCAATTGCTCTTTCGCCACAGATGTATCATACTGGTGTAAAATTGTCGTGTTGAGTTTATCGTCACCGGAGATATGAGAGCAGATTTGTGTTGAGAGCTGGAATAGGCGGACTTGGAACTTGAGGAGTGACGTGTCAGTGAACTCGCAAGGTGAATCCTTGGGCGACTGCTTTATGCTGTGTTTTTGAATATCTTTGTCGTTGACCCATGCCGGCATTGTTGCTTTCATATTCAACAGAAACGTGAGGTCGATATCCCGGAAGCAGAGCGCCTGATATGTATGAATGATCAAGATTCCCGCCCAGCAACGTCGACGTCGCTCTTGTTCAATGCAATTAGGTCCTTCTATGTCCGTGTGGCAGCGCAGGGCAATGGCGATGTTGAGTGCACTGCCGAGAAGCGCCCATCCGTACTCTGGGCCTTCGTTATGAGATATCATATGAACCAGGATGAGAAGAGCCTCGAGGGTGCTAAAATCATGCCGAACCAGGAACTGATCTTGCGACAGGGCTGTCATGGCCGCATTTCGGTATTTTTGTGACAGTACCGACAAGTCTCGGGGGATGGTGGTGTCCTGCCATAACACAACAAGACCGGCGTCTGTTGGCTCAATGGTTTTGAGGGTCAACGAGATGATGGCGAAGAGGACGGCCAGCCATGACAAGCTTGTCTTCTCTGGGGCTTCAAGGAAGTCCAAGTACTGAGTCTGGAATGTCGGGCCATGGAGAATATGGAATAGTGATGATAGTGTTCCGAAATAGCGGCATACCAAGTACTCAGTCACAGAAGTCGGCGGTAGCAGAGCAAGCAGTTCGTTGATTGGAACACAAGGTCCAAAGGACAAAGTAACCGTCGGATTCGGCGAATCTGGTATCACGCTCCTCTCAACAGATGGTCGACGCAGAATATGATCCCATCTCTGCTGTATCGGCTCAGGCGTCGAACTCGGAGATGACACCGTCTCTGGAACCTCCACGGATTGAATCTGTATCTGCTGCTGAGGTACAGGCTCAACAACCTCGAGTCTAGTCCTTCTTCGCTTCTGCGGCCCAGTAAAGTTTGAACCATATGCGCAAGAATCCTGCCAGCCTCGTTTGAGGCATGTTGCACACGGCAATCCCCGGTCGCATTTCAGCTTGGAGTGTCTGCAGGGATCGCAGTTCAAGGGTTTTCTGGGGCGTCGCTTCTGGGCTTGGCTTCTGTTTGGGGAGCTCGAACTGCTCGGACTCAGTTGCTCCATAATTCAATGAGTATGTCAGTACAAATCAACAAGAGAGGGCGTTTTGTTGCGATGTCCGATGTTGGAGATGAATGGTTGGAAGCCGATGCAAAAATCGGAGTCGGAAATCGGATTTAGGCTGATGTGGCTGATTACGTCAGGTCTTGCACCAATCAACGCGAAGCCCTGTCAAAATCGGACTTGTCGCTTGTCGCACAAAGCTCGTGACAAATTGGACTACCCGGAAGCGCTCGAGGACGATCTGCAGCATAATCTTCACGGCATGACTAAATCAACGCCAAGAAAACAATGCAAAATGATTATAGTCAGCTTGGGCTTTGTAATTAATCACCCGGGATGACTGCCTTCACCTTAAAGACAAGTGTCTTAATCGCACCACTTGCTCAGCTTGCACCGGTTACCTTGGTCTTGCGTCGCCGTAAAGAAGGCCAGTTTGTCTAAAGTTATGCATTGGCGAATAAGAGCTTGTCCAAGAAAACAACATCACGCCTCCACCATTAGATTGATAAAGTCGTGCCCCCTTGCGTAGATAAGAAAAAGCTACGTCTGCCTGAACCTAAACTCACGAAACCAATTCACGCCCATATTTTCTCAAATCATAAAAGCCCACGTTTCCTCCTACAGGTTGCTTAAATAGCATGGAGCCTCTGCATTTCAGACCGTCCGCAGCCCTCTCTCGATGAAGTTTTTTTTGTTGTTGCTTCTAAAATTGCATCTCGGCTTATTATACGGGTGTCTAGTCGTGAACCAGTCACAGCTATTTCTCCACTGTAGATCTTCAACCATGGCAACACCGACTCATCTCTACCCAGGCGTAAATCTGGCCCTTCGAGAGATGCCCGAGAAGGAATTCAACTTCAACGATGAATATCTGTTTTATCCCATTGGATTCCCCGAGTACCCGGGGAGTAAATCTGTCGTCATACCTGTGAAAGAGGTGGCGATGATGATTCTCATGGATACGTTGACGGATAAACCAGATTGGCACAAAAAGGTTTTTGACGAGGCAATTGTTCAGAAGTGGAGAGACGAAGCGCGGCAACAGAGTAAGGATGGTTTGTATGCGAGGATTATGCAGGATAAATTGGGGGAGGGTCCTCGTAAGCCTCGGGCTAGAATTATCACTGATGCGGCGTTTGATTATGTAAGTCAAGGTTCAACGCGTGCCTTGAGGGTTGCTAATTAACGCTTGATAGTGCATTGAAGAGCTACGTGGGAAGGCAAGACATTTTGAGCAGTCAGGCCTGATCCCGACTCTTGATGGACCCGGCAACACGATCATCAAGTCAGACTCGTTCATCGACGAGAGTCTCCATCGGGACCTCAACAGAGCGTGCTATACTCTCTGGAAAGACCAGGAAAGCAATGTTGACTGGCATCCGCGAAGTAACGACATGGTGCAGAATCTGATCCATCCTTCCATGCACAATTTCGTCTACGGTATTCCTTACCTCACCAACGACAAAGAAGTTGATGCTGATGATTAGCAGATCGCTCACCGTTCATTCAAGAAGAAGTCGTTGGCGTGTCCACTGCCCTTGAACTCATGGGTAAAGGCGACCCCGTGCGGGGACAGACCCCTCTTGCCCGAGAGAATGAGTTCGGGTCGAATTTTAGGGTTGGTTCAGGCAAGGTCCTCCCAGAATACTGGTCCGATAAATACCAGTGGCTCCCCACCAACGTTGGGTTTCGTGAGGACGGCAGTGCTGAGTTCACGAGTTACGTAAATAATCTCCACCCCACAAAGTTTTCTGATATCTACAAAACCATTGAGAGGTTGGTTGACAGGGCTATTCCTGCTTGGGACCATTGTTTGCGGGAGGTCACTCGCTTCGACGACAAGAGCTTTGCGGGGAGACATGAGTCACGGTTTGACTGGATACATGCGGCTTCGTAAGTCTAGATTCTCTTACAGTGGTGTTGTTTTCTCTGGCTGATCAATGCTAGTGACGAAGACGACGACCTATGGACGCCAGAGTTTGACGTCGACGAGTTTCTTCACAAAGACGTCGAACTCACGCATCAAGAACTCCGTGACTTGGAAGAAGAGTGCTACCACGATGCGGAGGACCCAGTTGAATTCGATGAAGATGAGTATGAACGTAGAATGAACGAAGGCCTTCCCCCTCTTACACCCAATGTCGATGATGAGACCATGGCTGAAGCAAAATGGGTAAAGTTCCGCGACGCTATACTCCCTGACCCAAATCCATTTGAAGAAGTAGACTATGCACCAAAGCAGAGCTTGCGGGAGAAGTTCAAGAAGAATGGATTGCAGATCATTGTAAAGATGGCGAGTATTGAGCTCACGCCTGAGAAGCCGGAGTTTCCTGCTGGAAGTTGGCATGTAAGTCTTCCCCAAAAGTGGATAACTTGAAGTTTTGCATACTGACAGACGGTAGCTCGAAGGTCAAATGAACGAGAAAATCGCCGCAACTGCGCTGTACTATTTTGACAGCGAAAACGTAACGCCAAGCCGTTTATCATTCCGTATGCAGACGAGCTCGTATCTTAATGATAACATCAAGACTGGCCAGGATGATTATCACTATCTTGAAAGGGTGTATGGCACAGATCTAGGAGCGCAAGGTGGATTTGCTAGATCTTGTGTTCAGAGCTACGGAGACGTTGACACGCGAGAAGGTCGTCTCCTCGCTTTTCCCAACGTCTTGTAAGTCATAACACCGTAAGTAATTATAGCTTTAGTAACATTCGTCTAGTCAACACCGCGTATATTCTTTCAAGCTGCAAGATCCGACGAAGCCGGGACATCGACGCTTCATCGCTCTTTGGCTGATTGATCCGCACCGACGAATCCTTTCAACGGCGAATGTGCCGCCTCAGCAAAGGGATTGGTGGAAGGGAAGCGGCGAGGTGCCAAGGGGACTTATGGATGTTGAGGAAGCACGGGCGCATCGGCTTGGGCTGATGGATGAGAGGACTGCGGAGAAGGCGAGGTTTCATTGGGAGGCGATTGATTACAACTTCTGTGAGCACTAATTGGATCTTGGCGTCAGCGTAAGAGATGGATTGAGGCCTGAAGCAAGACACATGATGCACTCATAGTGCTTTTTAGAGATGGATCTTGGAGGCAGCCTATCATTGTAAGTATCGTAAAGATCAATGTCGAGTGCAAATGTTGTACAACCAAGCCTCAATACGAATCTAAACCGCCCAAGTAGGACACCACCGAAGTCCTTATCACATCCGGCCAAACGCAGCGCTCTACATGACATGTGCAAACCACAACTCCTCAAATATTATATTATCTATAAATGAATACGAGATAGCATTAATCTCGAGATTGTCTCTCCACCCAACCATATCGTGATTTATGTCCAAGACAAAATCCTCTCATGATCGACAGCTGACTTGTCTCATATACTGACCTCTGAGTGGTCGCGGAGAAAAAAATAAGAAAGTGATCGACATCCGTAGGACAGGCTCGTAAATTTTACAAGTGCTGACATGTACATCACACGACATGGGGGCCGAGGCGTGGTTTGGAGTATTGAGGCGCGATGCTATTATTAGAGAGTTGACGTATGGCAAGTGTAATGAGGCAGCATATAAAAAAACTATAAAAGCTTCGACTTCGAACACATTTCCGATCTTTATACCAGTACATTCACATCTCTACCAAACATCAGAACTTCAACGGTCAGATCATCATCATGCATTTCACAACCCTCCTCACGAGCGCCATCGCGTTCGCCTCAACAGCAACGTCTCAACCAACAGCTCGTCAAGCCCCTACAGCCAACGCAGTCATCATGATCGTCAACTCGGCTGATCACAGCCGACAACCCGTCAGAATTCCCCTTGCGCAACTCACCACTCTCAACTACCAAGTCACAGAGCTGCGTCTCGAGAGTCTCAACGTTAATATTCCCGATATTCAATCACCTGAACTCAGCGATATTGTTTGTCAGCGATATAAAGATAAATATGGCGTGCAGCTTGGGAGCGCTGAGTTTAGTCATGAGAAGCCGGCGCTGATTAGTACCAATCCTGTGGAGTTTGGTTGGGTTTTGTGTTACCATAAGGACAAGGCTTGAGGAGACGGAGGAAACATACGGGGGTTTGAGTTGGGAGATGGACTTGGATAAATCGAATACAGAGTTACATAGTTCTTAATCGCAAGATTATACATAGCCTTTTTTTGTTCCTGATAATATGCAGATGCGCAAGACAGCATTATTAATGCTCGTAGGGCTTAATCGATATTCGGTTGAACTTCCGCCATCGCAGCCAATCATCATGAAGGACGTTTGGGGATTTCAAATCACGTAACGATGATTCTTGAAGCCGATTGGTCGGCTCGTACGGTCATCTCTCGTAAGGAAGATGACGTCGGGGTCTTGGAGTAATTCTCCGATTTCTTCCCCCAAAAATGGTTGCAATGGCCCTGATTATCAAGCATTCTTGGCCGCAATTTACGTTATTACTGTGGAGTTTCGTATGGGCATTGAGAATTTTGTAAAAGCTTTTGACTATTGCCCCGAATGCTACTTCGCATCAGCTTCGCTTGATAATCTACAGGACGATGAAATATCATCGCGTGCCATTAAAAATGTATTTAAAGACAAGCTTCCTCTGAAGTTCAATACCCATCATCACAATACAATCACAAACCATTTCGCATCACTTTGAGCTAAATCATTCATCACCGTACAATTGTTACACCATTCATATCAACCAATAACCATCATGTCAACTGAATCAAGACTCTGGCAACCCCTCAAGCTGGGAAACACCACCCTCTCCCATCGCATCGCCCTAGCCCCTCTAACCCGCCTCCGCAACGACGATGACCATCTCCCCCTCGATCTCATGATAAAATACTACGCCGACCGTGCCTCAACCCCCGGAACGCTCGTCATCAGCGAAGCAACTGGTATTTCCAAAGCAGCAGAAGCAACCCCCAACGCACCAGGAATTTCTTCCCCAGAGCAAATCGAGGGCTGGAGAAAGATCTACGATGCTGTTCATGCTAGGGGGAGTTTTATGTTTCAGCAGCTCTGGGATCTTGGTAGAGCTGGTAATCCGGATTATTTGAGGAAGAGAGGGTATAAGTACTCGTCGAGCAGTAGTCTTCAGATGGAGGGGAAGAATGTGGCGCCTGAGGCGTTGACGGAGGAGGAGATTTGGCAGAAGATTGGGGAGTTTAGACAGGCTGCTAGGAATGTTGTTGATGCTGGTGGGGATGGTGTTGAGATTCACGGTGCTCATGGGTAAGACTGTCATACCTTGCTAGCTAAATCCAGTTGCTAACAAAGACTGCTCCAGATACCTTATCGACCAATTCATCAGCGAAAGTATCAACAATAGGACCGACAAGTGGGGAGGTTCCGTTGAGAACCGCGCTCGCTTCCTCCTAGAAGTCATAAAAGCCACTGTCGAAGAAATCGGCGCTGAGCGGACTGCCCTTCGTCTAAGTCCCTTTGCAACATTCCAGAGCGCGTATACCGCCAACACATGGGATCAATACGGCTACATCTTCAACGAACTCAAGAAATCTGGCTACAAGCTCGCTTACGTCTCACTCGTCGAACCGCGAGGTAACCCAGCAATTCTCAATGCTACACCTAAAGATCTTGCTGCAGATAAGGTCAATCCCTTTGGGGACAAGAAGCAGAGTCTTGAGTACTTTCTTGAGATGTGGGATAATCAGTCCCCTGTTATTGTTGGGGGTGGATATATCCCTGATAATGTTTATGACGCTGTTGATGAGAGTTATAAGAAGTGGGATGTTGTTGTTGCTTTTGGGCGATGGTTCATTTCGAACCCTGACTTGGTGTTCCGACTGAAGTATGGTGTTGCATTGACGCCTTACCAGCGAGATACCTTTTATGCTGCTAAGAGCAACAAGGGATACAATGACTACGCTTTCAGTCAGAGGTATCTCGAGGCTACAAAAGCATAGATAGGCGACTGATAAAGTTGCGGAGATCATTTACATAGAGCTAGAGTAGGAAGAGCAGAATAGAGAAACATGTTTCATCTTTCACATCATATTGAATCATAACTTATCTACCATATTTACCAACGCAAACCGTTCATGGAGAGTTGAAAAGTCCTCCCTTCGAGATGCAGGCTTACTTGTTCAGTCTAGGCGCCCTCTCGGGATCCCTCCACCAAAGACAAGCCTCCGTCCGAATATCATCCTTCTCAACCTTGGTATCCCTCGGCTGCACAACAATCTGCTTCGGCGATCTCTCCCTTCCATTATAAGTCGGCCACTTTGGACTTCCAGGGTATCTATGCTTGTTGGGATCACCCGTAGCAACAAAACTAGCAAGATACCCATGGTAGATGTGACTGATCTCAGGATACTGAGTAGTAGGCTCATCCCAAGTAAACGCTGTGTCGGCGGTGTGAGGAATACCTTGCCAGGCGGGGAAGCTGTTGTTGGTGTTGAAGCGGACTTTCCAGGTTGGTACGCCGGCGGTGGAGGCGCGGTATGCTGTTTCTTGGCCGGGGCAGATGTAGGCATAGTCGCTCCAGGCGGCGGAGATGCGGTTGTATTGAGTGCTGTTCGGCGAGTTGGCGAATGGTGAGTCTTTGTGTTTCGCGGGATCGGGGTACAAGGCCGTCAACTCCTTCAAATCTTTCTTGGTCAAAGCAGGTGAGATGTTATGGAGATAGTCCAAGAACTGTTTGTTGGTCTCAAGATCACCAGGAGTGTAAAATTTGCCTTCATCATTAACTGTGGAAGTGATAGTCGGGACGTGGAAGAACGTTCCGTCATAACCAGATTGAGAGCCAGGCTTCTCGAAGAGGGGACCTCCATGCACGGGCTGGAATGGCCACGTCAATTGAGGATCATAGTCGTGATACAGCTTGGTGCTGATATTTCTGATAGCATTAACATCTGCTCCCTTCAGGCACTTGAGCGTCGCCTTGTTGCCCTTCTTCTTATCACATCCAAGGTAAGTAATGTACTCATCGTATTGTCGTTTATACAAAGGATACGTATCATTTGGGAAAGCGCGTGATGTGACCGAACCAGATTGATGAATCGCCCGAGCAAACAACTGCTTGTTGTCCTTCCCGTAGTTGTGAAAGTAGTGGATTCCAACAGAGTGGCCACCAGCAGAGCGACCGCCGATAGTAACAGCATCCTTATCACCACCAAAAGCACCAATGTGTTTCTGCACAAACTCCAAGAAAAAGCGCTGATCTCGGATACCAAGGTTTGACAGACCTTCATCTTGGAAGAGCTTGGACGGCAGAAAGCCGAGGGAATTGACGCGGTAGTGAAAGTTGACTACTACGATGGGAATCTTGGATGAAGCGGCGAATGCAGCTGCGTCGAAACTGGCCCAGCTTCCAGCGTAGAAAGCACCGCCGTGGATCCAAACAAGAACAGGGAGTTTCTTGCTCAAAGGTACACCCTTTGGTCGAAACACGTTGAAGTTGAGGCATGCTTCACTCTGTGAATCGAGTGGAACTCTGGAACTGACTTCTTGGATACAAGCTTTGCCAAAGCTATCCGCCTTCTTGACACCGTTGAACTTCCCAGGCCAGGAAACAGGGTGAAAGCGATGATCGCCAGTAGGTTGAGTGGCGAAGTCGATACCCAGCCACGCATCAATGGGAGCTGGGAGCTTCTGCTTGGTGAAAGTGCTGTTGACAGTAGTACCGGAGAAGCTACCGTAGCCATCAAGCTTAACGGTGTTGTAATGTCCTCCAGTAGCCTGCGCAACAGGCGACAGCGCCAGAAGCGTTCCGAGGTTTGACAGGACCTTCATGGTAATTGCTCAAGATGGAGGTGTGAGAGAACAAAGGAAAACAGGAAACAGGAAACGGGCATGATTATATATCGCTCAAATCTATCCATCAATGCCATTTAAGCTTACATCCCCCGCATATCAGTCGGCATACCCCCGATTCTTTACTAAAATCGTGCAAGAGCCGACATCGTCGGATACGTTCGCATTAGAGGTGGAGTATGGCATCATCATCCTCGGGTTTCCGGGTTTAGAAATAGACCCGACATCACTTGCCAAGTTATTGGCTTGCGAACGATGATCACTTTCACAAAATGATCGAGAATTTGGTGAGGATATTCACTATCGCCAAGGGTTGGTGATAAAAAGAGAGGGGTGTGATTCGCTAGTTTAATCGACGCTATATATGGGGAATCCGGTGGTATCATAAGATGAACTTCAAGCGACATATAACCTAACCTGCCATAAATTGCCGCTTTTATAGTCTCTTTACTTACTAGCTTAACTTTAGCTTAGCTATTTATTAGCCCTTTTTAGTCCTCTAATAAACTATATTAGCTTTAATTACCTCTATAGCTAAGTAGCAGCTTAGTACTACTTTTATTTCTATTTTTAAGCTCTTAACCTTTAAGTCTTTTTATTTACTTTAATTCTTATAAATATTATAATAATTTTAATTCCCCTGGCGCATTAATGTTATGGCTGATTTGCTTATTTAGTTACGCGATTTATCTCGTGACTCATTTGATCCGCCCTCACTTTTGCTGATTTGGGTTTGCTGGTACTCCTGCCGCGTCCTTGTATCATACCAGCCCTTGAGTGCCCCTCTGGCTCTGACCATAATTAATGTGTTTACACAACTGATAGCTCTTTACGAGCTGATTATTGAGAAGCTCTCTGCACGAGTTAACCGTTTGGATATTCTGCCGATCGCACCTATCCCTACTTCCGCCTTTGAAGGGTCAATGATGGTACACCCCTGCAATCAAGGCTTGCTCTTTACCCGTATGGCTGTGCGTCTATTAGAAAGAATGGAAAGTTCATTGGGAACTGCAGGAGGCCCTGAAAATGGTGAGGGTTTATTGTCTCCGCGACAATTAGACGTTCTGTGGATTGAGCTTGGTGGAGTGAATGGCGAAACTGACGTCGGTATGCTGCATCCCATACTGTTGAGAAGGGCATTCCATGACGCTGAAATAATATTAAGGCGGGTTCTCTCCTAATGAACTCGAAGCAACATTACATAGCCAACACGACTAGTTGATATTGATACTTAATTACTACTCCCGTTAAGTGATGTGACAATAGCTTGTGTCTTAGCTAGAGGCGGAGCCAGTGTCACAGTGTGCCGTACTAGATTATGGATACTACTGTACGAACGCATTCTTAGCCTCGCCCATACACTCACACTAACCTTTCTCTTGATGAACAATCAGCCTCTGCAGTCTTTTCAGCTTTTCCTGCACTACAATCTTAATCGAGATAACGTGGGTCTTAGTATAGCCGCTGTAGCGAAAATTACCAACCCTGCATTCTGAAAACCATCCACGGAGGCTTTAATAAGAGAGCTACCTAGATTCTTATACTATGCCCGATATGATCATGATGAATTGTTTAATTTTTGTAGCATTCCATCTAGAATAGATTATATAGCACATAGAGCCCTCTTCTTTTCTCTTCCCCTTGTCTTTCCTTCACGGCCTCACTACCAACCCCCGTACCTAACTACTTCACATTCATAGCTAGAAGTTTGACAACTAATAGAGCAAACATGCCTCTCGTTGACGCCCTCATCATTGGCGAAGGTCCTGCCGGCCTGTCTGCAGCTCTTGCCCTTGCCCGCCAGCTGCACACTGCCGTCGTCTTTAACAGCTTGCTCTTCCGCAACGCGCGTTCGGAGCATATGCATACCATACCCACATGGGATCACAAAGACCCCGCTGCCTTTAGGGGCCCGACACGCAAGGAGATCTTGGAGCGGTATAACACGATCTTGTTTAAGGATTGCGAAGTTGCCAAGGTCGAGAAGATGAGTGCGGGTGGCTTTGCGGCCACGGCTGTAGATGGGACAATATTTACTGGCAGGAGAGTCTTGCTTGCCAGTGGTGTTACTGATTTGCTGCTTGATATTCAGGGATATAATGAGTGCTGGGGCCGATCTATGTGCGTGTTTTCCCATTCTGATATACTGAATAACACTAACTCCTCCAGCTATCACTGCCTCTTCTGCCATGGTTATGAAGATGTTGGAAAGCCCTCTGCTGGAATCCTTGCCCTCGGCGAGATCCCCTCCCGCAGCAGCCACAGCCCTCACACGCAGTGCCAAGCAAATAACCTCCAAGGTTGTAATCTACACCTCAAATAACCCTGGGGTGCAAACCGCAATCGCAGACCTCCTCGGCGAAAAATGATACCGCCATCACAACAGATGACCGTGGGATCGCTTCTCTCGCTCTTGGTTCTGAAGGTAGCGGAATCATTATTACCTTTGCAGATGGAAGCTCGGTTCAGGAGGCGTTCCTTGCGCACAAGCCGCCTACGAAGCTTAACGGCCCGTTTGCAGAGCAGTTAGGTGTGGAGTTGGCGCCCGGTGGAGATATTCAAGTAACACCACCATTTGGAGCCACCAGTGTCAAGGGGGTTTATGCGGCAGGAGATTGCGCGGCCAAGATGAAGAACGCCATGCAGGCAATGCATATGGGGACGTTCGCGGGGGGTAGGGATGGCGCATGACTTGGAGGCTGAGGAGCCTAAAATTTAGATGCGATGGCTAAGGACTCTATGTTGCACTCCAGAGATATAACTTCCGATGAATTTACATTCTATAGCCGAGGAAAAATATTCTAACTTTTGTCTTTCCTTTCAGGCTGTATATCACGGTCTGCTAGCCATTGTAGAGAAGGGTAGTAAATAAATATTTGTTCCTCTACATTTGAGGCCATCGTTCCCTGAGCTTACTTGCTATGCTGAGAGACAAGTTCTCCCGCATGATAGTATCCCAGCTCGAGCCTTCTTTCATCAACCATGCCCACGTCTTTCCAGGAATAAAATCAGTCTTTTCTTTTGCCTCCACCTTGTTGCTGCACGTATCCATAACGTCATTAATAAGCGTGTCGAATAGTCTCTGAGCCTCGTCAAAGTTCTCGGCTTCGACGAGTATGCATCCATGGTGCAATCTGTTATCGAAGTTGTTGAAACTAGGGAGGTCGATTGGATGATGGTGCTGGTCTCTACCAGTAGCGGCGGCCTTGGCGGCTAGCCTATACAGCTCTATAATATGTTCAGCTGCAGTTTTCCAATCTTTCTTTCCCTCATAGTGTCGGATCAAAGAGTCTTGAAGGCGGAATTCGGCAGCCTTGTCACCTGTAGACATAGCCAAGCGCAAGTTTGATAACAGTCTCTCCCTCTCCATGTCGTTATCGCCTTTTTTTGAAATCCTATCCGCATCCCTATTATCAACTCTCCAGGCTCCGTAGGTGACCTTTTTGTGAACCCCGAGTTGTTGGAACCACCAGTCCCGTCGCGCCAACTGCTTTGCCAAAGCTATTGGAGCGCCGAATCCTGTGCTATCTTTGCCGAGTGATGGCTCGTATTTTTTCAAAGATGCATCATAATTCTCATCATATTTATCGCAGTCATTGCAAAAGCTTGTCGAAAGAGGGGCCATGTGTTTCAAAATGATGGTCGCAGTTAGATAGGAGTGGTCTCTCACGTCACCCAACTTTACTGGGTGGGTCTCCAATGCCGAAAGGACTCCTAGAGCCTCGGAGGCATATTGGCATGCTTTCTCAGCACGCTCGTTAGTGAGAGTGTTGGGTTGTGGAAGATAACCAGACGCCTTGAGTGTCAATGACAACGCTTGTAATACCTTCGCCTCCCGATCCTTCCAAGGCTTGGGACCCGCGAGCATGACTTTGTTGCAGGACTCAGCGCATTGAATTGCCTTAGTTAGGTTGCTGAATGTGAAGTGATCCGTGAGAGCGAGACTGACACCTGTAAACGATATTATTGCATCGTCTGACCGTAGATCGATACCAGCTGATGGGGACTGCAGCATCTCCAAGAATCTTTCCGAGTTCTCTGTCAGAGTTGACACATTTAAATGTTGAACCTCGCCAGATCGGGCGAGTTCCCACAACCTATACAAGACGTAGCCGATGGATTTTGTCACGAGTTGATCTCCAAGAACAATACGGAGCTGCTGGAAATTGAGGATCTGTAGTTCGATCGAGCGCAGGAAATTAGAGGATTCCAATAGCAATTGCGGCTTAATATCGACGCGCTCTTGGCTGCTCGAGAAGTATCTCGCTCCTCTCAAGCAAAAATGCGCCATGAAGACCTTTATCGTACGTTCATTCCAGTCTTCGTTCGACTGCATATCAAGCATCGACGCGAATTGTCTAAGAGGTAGCGAGAAAAGAGGATGGAGACAGAAATATCTCCGGTCATGTTGGAGACTTCCTTTTGGCAATCTGACGATTTGCATCCAGCCAGAATCTAGGAGGTGCTTTTCCAAGAAGGTATCGATCTCCTCACGAGAAGGCACTTGCTGATCGTATTGTGCGAACCAATGTGCTAGAGCATCAAACCAATCCTCGCCAAAGACGTTCCATAGAGGTGAAAGTCCCAACAGCACTCTTTTCATGTTGGGATTTGTTGAATCACAGAGTTTCAATAGATCTCTGACCAGAAGCAAACCACTATGGTCTTGATAAGGTCGTGTGCTCCCGTTTTGTAAATGATTGTAGAGCAAGAAGGGTGTTGAAATAGGCTTATGAATCTGTTCTCTTCGCATATTCGCTTGCCTCTGAAGAACTGGAATGTACTCTTTCATCGCCAGCGGGTTATTACCCAAGTGGCTGGCTAGTAGAGTCAGGTATCTAGTGCTTTCAATGTCTGAATGTTGTTCTCCGACTTTCATTTTGCTGAGCACATTCGAGGTCAGTTCTGCGGCGCCAAAGGACGACAGCTTCTGTATCTCTAGTGTACGGACGCCTTCGTCTACGAGCCAAGCTTCTCGTGATCTCGAAGTGAATAGAACGAACACTTGCTTGTCCTTGATAAGACTGAGCCAATCTTTGATGATTTTGCGACACTCCTCTGCTTCTGCAATCGCCGCCCTTGGCATCTCTGGTACCAAGGATGTCACTCTATCAAGATTATCGATAATGAACACTTGACTAGTTGTATCCGAGATCATATCCAAGCTGACAGGCATGGACCAAACCGCAGCCATACCACGAAGTAGGGAACAGCTTTGCGGAATAGCCATGTCGAGATACATCGAAGCCATGCTGAACTCGGTGAACGGCCACCACCAGCGGAGGAACTTCGCTATCGCAGATTTCCCGACCCCGACCATGCCCTGGAGCAATAAAGCGCGAGTTGAACGGCGGGAAACCGCTTTGAGGAGCTTCGACTCTATTTCGAGGATGTATTGCTCCCTATCAACAAGAGTGCCGACTTGTTCCTCGTACGTCTTTATGGCAAGTCCTTGAAGATCTCGGCGCTTATGATGAATTGGGTCAAGGTCAGGGATTCTTCTGCTTGGAACCAAATTTGTATTGACATACAATACCGGAACAAGGTAATCCGGGAGGATCACTTTCACCCCGAACACTGCATCACGTAAGGGTGATGCGATTAAAGCATGCCGTGCCTGTACAAGGGATCCTGCAACGTCCACGGGGAACTGCTCTAGCAGATGGCTGAAGAATGACCGCAGGAAAACATTCGCAGCGCTGGCAGTGAACTTGAAGGACATAGCAAGCACTGAACAGAGGCCCGCCTCTACGAAAATGCGTGCCAGGTTGGACGATGCATTTCTAGTGACTTTAGCCGACTCACAGGAGATAAGACAGGCTGTCTCAATCGAGTGGACACTGAGCATATTGGCAACTTCGGTGGCCCGGACACGATGCTCCTTGTTTCCAGAACTTGACAAGAAGCTCAGGTATGCTGTGCCGTCAGATATGCAGCCGTGGACATCAAAGAGAACCATGTCGAACCAGCCACCTGCCCCGCCTTGTCTATGCCATGCCTCAGATGTACGAGAAAGATGAGCAGCTAATGCTTTGAAGGTACCGGGTCGGGCAACATCAAACACGACTCTGATGCTCTGAGATTCTGGCAGGCTGCGGAGAGTCTCGACGACGGCCCGAGATCCTAACAGGGGACTAATGTCGTCTTCCCTGTTCGGTCGACTTGCAACTAAAAGGATGTTGAACGTACGTTGCACAGAGGACTGCACCTCTGCCGGACCTTGTGTTGTCAAACTTGATGGAATGGTTGGGTGTACGGTTCTTTGGATAAGTATCCGCTGGGATTTCGCCTCCATGACGCATGCTGTGCAGAAGACGTTCTGGGCTTTGTCTTTGGATTCTGAGATGGTGAGCGTCTTGAAAGTGTTGCTGGCAAGCGACCAGATAGCTTCTGACTCTGCTGATGTCTTCTGGGCTGAAGTTGCACTTCTTTTCTGAATCTGGCTTTGGATCTTATGTTTCTGTCGGCCGCAGGCGCTCCAGGAGTACATATGCTCCAAGGCCTCCCAGTGTAAGCTATGAAACATAGATTGTGGACCAGAGTCTTCGATCTTAATTGTCATGAGTTCGTCGATATCCTCCTTTGGGGATGGAATCTACAACAGTGCCTTCTTGTTAAATCTGGCGACCAAGGTCAATGGAGTTCCTGTCTGGCACGCACCATGAGCATGAGTCCAATGAATTCAAAAAGCTTAAGTTGCTCAACCAAGCTTTTTCCGTAGCCCTCGATCTCGCATAGAACATCGCTAGCTTTGGCTGTCTCATATGGTTCCGACGTCGAATGCTGCTCCAGTAGCCATTTCAATCGACTTGGGTCCTTGTTCTTTGATAATATCCATGGGTCCGTGACTGTTTTATGGTTAACCATGGGCAGAAGATGTTCTTGCATCAGGTCCACAGACTCTCATGCTTCCGATTAGTAGAGTTCCATGACAATTCTACCTCCCATGTACCTTCTCTGACTTCTCGAAGCTCGCGTAATTTCATGTCGCGTTAAAAACCTGAGAAAGCTAACAAGGCACTGCTAGTTGAGGTCCAAGGTGACTGAATTGGAAGACGCAAGATTGCATGTGAGCACTCACGTCAATCCAAACATTATAACAGTTGTGGCGGGGTGCAGCGCCAACCATCTCGTGCTTCATAGACGCAGCGCCTCCAAGCCACGAATGAGTCTCACCCTACTAGGTGGAATAATGATTGGTGCCACGTTTATTCCGTTTGGATGCGGAAGTTAGAATAAGCCGCTTTTTCAGCTTCACCACTCAAAAAGCAATAGACCATGGTCCAGAACATTATGTACCAAGGGTAGCGGTTCGGTGGCTTGAACCTGGCCAGCTACATTAATATACCACGGTCTAGAATCAATTCCAGAGATGCAGAGTTGTTTTGGTGGCTTGGACGTCTGAGCCACACAATCATCCATGACGCGACAGCTTTCCGGATGACTAAACATTCGTGCTGCGGTTTCGTACATAAGAATGCAACAGGCGAGAGAATTTCCACAACCGTACATCCTAACCTAGTAGCTGACTGTCGTTGAGCATAACCAAGAGAGCAAAGCTGACCTCGTACTCCTCAAACAATGTCCACCGGCGCAACCAAGCCCACCTTCGCGCTCATCGACCGCCTCCCCGCCTCTCACCACGCCTCAGTCTTCCTTGGCCGCATCGTCGGGGATATCTTCCATCCCTTACATGATTACTGCCCCGAGGACCCACGCACAGCCTTACAGCACCTACCCGTCGAGGTGGCCGATACCTCCGTGTCCACTATCCTCGCTGCATCGCACTCGACGGCGGTTCGGGCAATACTCGATAGGATCTTTAGGCTGACGAATAGCAAGAGCAGTAGTACCGGGAAGCAGATTGTATCGGATAGGGTAATAACTTATACCTTGCCGCAGCACCGGAAGTCATTCGCCGCGATAGTAGGTGCACACCATGGCAAGATACTGGAGTTGCTGGAGAACAATGGCGGGAAAGGGTACATGGTCGTGGGGTTGAAGACTTGCCAGGATGCCGAGATCGAAGTTACGCGTGACCAGGATAGAAAGTCTGACGTCGAGATGTCGGTGCCGGCGGGTCAGATAGCGAGTATCGCGTCGCAGGGCGCTGTCAATCCAGCGTCAGTGCCAAACCCGACCGTTGGGAGGTCCAGTGAAGTGAGCGCCAATTGGGGAACAAAGTTTACGGCCAAGGGAGAGCAGATATTTGCGTTGCAGTATCGGAAAATTACCTTGAAGAAGCATTTCTTTTCCAAGAAGCCGTCAACAGCCGGGTTAGGGCAGATAAAAATATTAGACTGGGGTGAGGGCGTTTATGGTGAAAGTGACGAGGGAAGAGAGGTGGTGTATAGCGAGGACGAGGACGAGGACGAGGACCAGGACCAGGACCAGGATGAAGATGAGGATGAAGATGAGGATGTGATTTTGGATGAGCTTATGTCTAGTGCAAGCTCAGGGGGTGACAAGGGCGAGCTATGGTTACCAAGCTAGCGCACCTCAAGATGAGGGTGGATTTCAAATCCCTGTAAATAGACCGACCCTGTGGAAGCTTATGCATGAGTAGCGACGATGTTTGTGAGTCTTGTCAACTTCTGATCTTACGACCATAATGCCTATGTGCTCTGGATTACCAGGGCCCATGGCAGTGGGTTGCTTCCCACCAAATTCCATGGCATTGAGCCTCAAAGCCTCTTCATGCATAACTGCGGCCAATTGGGTCGTTTTAAACCTTCCAGTGGTTTCTAAGACGACGTCAAAGTGTAAATATGGCGCTGTCCAGACAATAAAGAATGTTAGAAGAATGAGAACTTTAACTTGGGCCCATTTCAAATACGTGAAGGGTAAGTGAAGTTGCGAGTGGCAGCCAGGGGCTAAGGAACGATGGCTTGACGCCATGGCGTTTTATATGTCGATCGCCCTAAGCCGTGAGTCCGACCTCCGAGTATTTTGGTATGCGGGGATAATCTCAACCTCTACCGTCGGGACTCTAGATCAAGGACTTGAGGGGGTTGTTCCAAGAGTTGAATGGCGTGGCCGTGAGATATGATTTCTTCCTTTTCTCAATCTGTCTGCTCTCTGTCCATAGTTGAGGGTGTCTGTGCTTTGAAGCAACGTCATCCCAGGCCCGTACCGTGTAGTCATCAAATCTCAAATCCACATTGCTGCACCGGGTAATTGTAGCAGTCAGATCAGTTTCCGTGGTAGGTAAGTGAACTGGCATGACGTCTTTTCGCATCTACAAATCTACCCACTCTAGAGACTTGTCCCATAATCTTGCCGCTTTCTCAGTATCGCATGCATGCTCCCCATACCCTCTTGCATAAAACGGAGTTGAGGAGTCCCACTTCCCTACGATTTGACAGTCTTCCAGATATTTCCCGCCTTGACCTTCCAAGGCTTTGGCGACGGCGGCCCAGACACTTGTAGCAGCACCCTGATCCGGGAGCTTCCAAACTGTCTTCAGGTACGGATCCACTGCGAGGCCGCTCTTTTGTTCTTCAGATAAATGTCTTCCCAAGTCGGTGAGAACAGCACCTGGCTGAACACTCCATGCATGGATACCCTCACTGGAGTATCTCCGCTCGATCTCGTTAGCTGTCCAGAGGTTGGCAGTTTTGCTCTGGGGGTATGCTTTGTTGGGATCGTAACAGCCTTCCATGTTGATGTTGTCAAAGTTGACCTCGCCGAAACGATGGGCAAGTGAGCTCAGCATGACGACTCGCGATGCGCGGTCAGATGTAGCACCTTTGGCCAGAGCAGGTTTGAGTAGTTGGAACAAGAGGAAGTGAGCCAGATGATTTGTACCAAACTGTGTTTCGAAGCCCTCTTTCGTGCGTCCTTCTGGTGTACACATGACCCCAGCATTGCAGATAAGGATATTGAGTTTCGTATTCTCGGATAAACTGGAGATAAATTCGGCTTTGGGGGAAACGATCGGAGCTGTTATTTACATCAAAATTCTCTCGACATGCAGCGTTTCACGATGCAACAAGTCCGAGCTGAAACGCCTATGATTCACCGCTAGGCCTTGAGCGGGATGTGGACACCAATTAATCCGCTAGCTTTGACGCTATCCGAAGGTAATAATAGATCAATAGCTTCTGCAGTGGAGCAGTTCGTTAGACTTCTGATACTCCAAGTCATTATTCCTACACTCGCTCGGCATCAACAACCGAGTAGGTTCATCAAACTATATACATAATAGAAGAACGGAGCTTATCCCCAAACATGTTATCCCTTAGCTAGTATACCTAGCACAAGGACTCAAACTCTTAGCCTTACCAGCATCCTTGGGAATAACACCCGCAGCAACAGCAGCCTGATAACACCATCGCCAATCCTTCTTGCCAAGATTTCCATCACACTTCCAAGACCAAAAGAACCATCCATCAGACTTCTCAAAAGACTCTGCTTGTGCGGCCCAGTAAGCCTTGTACCATGATTCTTGGCCTTCAATCTTGAACTCGTCTGTGTTCTTCAAGGTTGAGTTCACTGAGAGGGACCATTCGCCGACAAAGACGTGTTGGCCCATGTTATCTTTGCAAGCGGTCTGGATGTAAGACTTCTTGTTACCGGCAATTCTGTTGTCGAAAGATAGATAACGATGGGCATCGAAGAAGATGAGATCATCGTCTGGGAGGTATTGTCTTGGGTCGCCTGCGCCCCAGCTTTTGCCCTATGTTCAAGTCAGACTTCGCCCAATCGGGCTCTCGGGTATTGGTACTACTAACCATGTATTGGATGCGTAATCGATCAGCTTTGGGGACTTTAAGGTAACCCTCCATGGCCTGGATGCGCTTGTATGCACCAGGGTAGTAATTCTTGATCATGTCGTCTGCCTCAGCCTTCCACTTTCCGGCGCGTACAGGTTCGTTTAGCACCTCAATCATGCCGACAGTAGTGTAGTTCCCATTTGTATGGATGCGCTTGGTCATCCACTCAAGAAACTTAAAGGCTCGCTGATAGTTCTCAGCAGTATAGAATCCAGGATTGGGAATAGACTGCACCTGGGTCAGTATGTGTCTTGATGAAGTGAGATAGCGTCACTTACATGACCAGTGAACTGTTCATTCGGCGAGCTAATACCGGGAGCAGAATGGAGGCCAATTACCGCATAGATGCCATGCTTCTTACACCACCCGACAATACGGTCAAGATGCCAGATCCCACCGCGAGGCCAGTATTCGCCTTTCTGGATGATATCTTCATACATCCAGTATCCAACGGGGATACGAACGGCATTGAGACCAAGACTTGCAATCTGCTTGATGTCATCTTCTGTGATCCAAGTCTCCCAGTGCTTCTTGAAAGCGGCGTTGGCCTTGTCTTGGCCGATGCCTTTCACGCATGCCCATTCGTCGTTGTAGGCGCTACAACCCATGTTCTTCCATGATTCTTCAGCCATCCATCGTTCGATGATGAATTGTGAACCGAGATTGACGCCGCGGATTTTATCATCGTTTGGAAGCCATCGCTCAGTGATCCTCTCGCCGCTGGCTTTCGCCGCAGCTGTTTAGGGTCAGTATTTGCAGTTTGCTGGACATTATCTATGCCTTACCTCTGGACTCAGGAGTCCAAGCCTCTACTACGACGAGGAAGAAAGGTAAAGCCAATTTGAGATGCATGATTCAGGAAAAGGGATATCTTTTGAATGGGTTTGAATCTCTCTTTGGCTGACTTGATGACACTACAAGCATATATTTTACATTGCCTAAGGTCTCGGATATATATGTATGTGATCAAAGTTCGCAAGGATTATACTCCATTCACATACCTGCGCATATGGCCTGATAACAACGGAATACATCCGCTCCATCTCTCCATCTATCGTATCGATCTACCGTGCATATTTCCGCGATGGAGAACCATCATAAACCTGATTTGCCGGGCCGACTGATGGATCGTTTCGTTTTGGCATATGAAACGGACGATCCTCAACCTTGATTTGAACAAATGGGATACTCGTCATTCCACATTCCTCTCGCTTGCTGGTATTGCTGGTTGGCTCGTGCTAGGATTGCAGGATGCAAGCAGATGAAGGACTGCGGCTGAGGGTTGGGGTTTCAGACAAACTCCACTAATCCTGTTCGTCTAATGAGAGCATTCCTCACGGATCACATATCTATCAGTTTGAGGTGAATCCCTTACACACAACCTTTCATTTTGAGACGATGCATCGGATGAGTCGGATTGAAAGTTTAATAAATTGTTACCAACGGCATATTGAGACCAGCTTTCAGTGCTCAACACTGCTTGTCCTAGGATCTTTTGTTGTTTCGTGGGGTGAGTGGACCAGCATGTTGGCAAAATACGACGCTGCACGTTACCTGTCAGTGGCCCATAGAATAACAAGTTCAAGTCACCATGCGAGGCATTTTTGACAGTGTCTGCAACAGGAGAGTCCGCCTTGGCATCGGCGATGCGTATGTATCTCGGTCTATCTTGTAATGTGCTGGGCGAAACTAATCAGATCGCCGTAAATAATAATGCCGGGAATTAGACCATGGTCGCCGAAAGAGGCAGGTCTAAAGACCTGAGCCACGTGGGAGGTATAAAGCGGTTATCAAATGGCAGCTGATAATGAACAGGTGAGGCTGCATCAGAAACAGTATCGTATTTAGATATAGTCACGGATGTAAAGGGATGCCAATGACTCGCTCGTACGGATAGAAAGTGTTGAGGACCGTCGTGAAGACTGTCGTGAAGACTGTCGTGAAGACTGTCGTGAAGACTGTCGTGAAGACTGTCGTGAAGACTGTCGTGAAGACTGTCGTGAAGACTGTCGTGAAGACTGTCGTGAAGACTGTCGTGAAGACTGCCGTGAAGACTGTCCTGAAGACTGTCCTGAAGACTGTCCTGAAGACTGTCCTGAAGACCGCCGTGAAGACCGCCGTAAAGACTGTTGTATAGACTATTCTATGTGACGAATGGTAAGAATCTTCCTGGATGTCGACTCGACCTGCTTGTCTATTACTTCCATACTCAATAAATTTCGAAGCTTTGAAAAACAAGTCGGATTTAGCTTCCAAGTAATCTCGTTGCTGAAGGTGAGCTAGAGCAACAGAACTCATTTCACACTCGGACATTTGACAAGCCACTACTACACAGTCTCGAAGTGAGCATTCTGACCTTCAGGTCGAAAATTGGCTGCAGAAATCCACGGGAGGAACGCTTTCTTAGAGAATCTTATTGAGTTTGTCACATAGAGATGCACTCATCTTTTACCTTACCTCTACTCTTTTTTTATGTTTTCACGAGAGAGTATACCACCGTCAGTGCAAACAACCTTGGGATGCTACCTTATATGTCAGAATGCTGGCTTAATTGGACATTCCCAGTCAAGTTATCAGCCAGTGGTACTTCGTGCTTGGACTGTCTCAAGAGATGTCCTTCTGTCAACAATGAAACTAAAAGCACCGTTCTATCTTGGTTCAAGATCTAGCAGAGTCTCTAGTGGCTTGGGATGGCTACGGGTAGCTCACGGTCATTTCGTCATGGTCGAGGAAGGTTGAGGAAACATGACATTCCAAGTGTTCTGACTATCAAGTTTCTGTTCAACGTCATTTGAGCGTTCGTTCAGGAAGCATCATATACGAGCAAAAGACCAAATATATATTGGACAGTCATGGACAGAGACCTGATCCAGGCCAGGTAGAAATACTTTGCAGAGCTCCATGATGTTTCTAAAACCTGGCTATCGGCTACACGGCACAAGGGCCGAAATATCTTACATCTTGAGACAAGCTTTTCCTCGTATTCATCCGAAAAATACCACTATTCCAGTAAATAATTCGTGCGCTGTAACCTTGCTCTAGTAGAGTGATACACCGCTCCTCGCTACCTCTACCGGTACTCATCTTGAACAAGCCAAATGACTCGTTATCCTGACCATTTACCTTACCAAGCCCCATTTTCGCAATCACTAACTTCCCAATATGTCAATAGTAGCGTAGCAGAAGCCGTTGTAAGCGAAAACTTGGTACGATTACGGCAGTTTATCTGATTAAAGTTTTTCCCGCATGAATAGTAAAGAGGCATGGCTATTTAGCCTTGTTTATGAAACATTTACTAAGCAAATTTCGGTAAAGTCCTTCAGTTTCACGATTCGTCGATCTTTAACCAGATCTGCCGTCGACGATATAGGATACGGAATGTCTTCCTCCGAAGGCCATCAATGACGTTTTGAATCAAATGAGTATAAGACATCGAACGATGCCTTCTTTTACGAAATCCAGATTTCTCACTAAACGCGTAAGCAAGCTTAAAAGAACTCGCCGAGTCCGCCGATAGGGTTATCTGATGAAGATCAATAAAATCCGCCGAGTATAGCCCGGCTAAATAACCGACGTCAATATTCGGGGTAGTAATATAATACGGTCCGAATAAGGTCTTCCGGATTATCCAATGAGTGTTTATTAAGTGAGATATTGGACTTCGGAATGTGCTCTTCCGAATTCCTTGATCGGCGATAAGATGTCTTGGTAGCCAACAAACACTCACTTACAGCGAGACAATTAAGATCGAGAATTGTCGAGGGAGTGTATGTCTGAGATATCAGACAGAAGTCAACTGACTCTATAAAATCTCGAGAGGCGGCATATCTTCCCGTGCTTCCACACATCTAAGAAACCCGGCTCCCACTCCAGGAAGAGCCAACTGCACTGCAACGCTGATCTGGCATGCAATTTCACCATAAGTTCTCAGCGTGACCTGCCAAGAGAAGTTCATCGAGGCATGCAGCGAACGGAGCAAGCGGCTAGACGGGTAATCGGGCCTGTCATGGGCCGATTCTAGATTGTACCGAAACAGGACCCGGAGGAGGCGGAGATAGGTAGGTGTTTTGATAGAGATTCTGGGGCAAGGGATTAGAGTTTCCCCGTGGGGATTTATGGGATGAATCACGATGGCCGGAGCCGAAGCGGGATGATGCAGCTGAGGCATTGGGCGTATGGATAGTAACGTTGTGATGGGATCTTTGCGTTGGTGTTGTTTCATATCCTGGTCGAGGTCTGGGCCCGCCAGCCTGGTTGGGCTCGATATTGATGGCAGGACGATGTATAAAGCAGGTGTCGTCCACCAGCCTGTTGATAACACAGACCCAAGGGTATATCACCATTATTCCATTCTATAAAGGATCACTGGATGATCTCATCTTTGCGCAATCCACCAACTTCTACGATATCCACTTTGAACATCCTACGATGAACCGTCAAGGGGCGAGTGGCAGTATGACACTGCTAAACTCCCTCTCACTACTGCTCGCACTTCAAGTCAGCTCAACATACGCTCAAGGACTCACAGGTTATGGATTGACTTCATACGATCCCATCTGCGCTGAAGCATGTCTTCGGTCCTTCACTCCTCTAATGCTGCCCTGCTCGAGCATGCACGATGGACACATGGCGACTCCACCAGCATGTCGAGCCAACGACACTGCCTTCTTAACATCTGTAGCTTGGTGTTTGAGCGACAATTGCGCCGATGAAAAGTTGTCGAAGATTGAGGGTTACTGGGAAGAATGGGTCACAGGGAGCAAATTTGTTCCTGCAAAGTGGTCCTACTCGGAGGCTCTCATGGAGGTTGACCCTAAGCCACCGCGGTATCAACTCAACATGACAGACAAGGCACTCAACCAGACATCAGTTCTCGCGCCAGTCACGTATCTCAGCCAATGGAATTCACTTTGGGCGACGAACCATGAAATGATAATGGGAGCAAGATATGGGTATGTTCCTGATCCTCCACGACACCCATAAGACTATGCTAATCTTGAAACAGTATCATCCTTGTTGTCATTGCCGTCGGAATACCTATCCTAATGACATGGTCCGGCTATCTCCCTCTCATCCCATCAATCTACGACAAACTCAAACCATACATCCTCTATCCAAGCACGATCGGCACGTACTCCGTACGTCCTTTGCCATTCAAACTGGGCAATGCTCCTTCAGTTGGTCAGGGTCTATATATCGCCTTACTCATTGCTCTGGTCGTTGTGTTTACCGCTATCGACTACGAGCTTCGTCAGCCGCATGCTAGATTCATGGGTGAACGGCGAGAACTACTTGCTTATCTCGTCTACCGCACTGGAGCCCTTGCATTCGCCTTACTCCCACTGATCATCCTCTTTCCCTCGAGGAACAACCTCCTCTTATGGCTCTCTAACTGGTCACGTTCGACTTTCATCCTGCTTCACCGTTGGATTGGGCGTACTTTCGCTTTGCTGGCTGTTCTGCACGCTATCTTTGTTCTCGTTGGCTCTGATAAGATTGGCACCACGGACTGGAGACGCTGGGGATCTGTGGCTGTGATCTTCACTGTTATAACCTGCCTTGGCAGCGGCCTCTACGTTCGAAAGGCTAACTACGAGCTTTTCTTGCTTATGCATATCCTCATCGCTGCTCTCGTCATCGTCGGATGCTGGTATCACCTCATGCTGCGATATGCCTCCATCCGGCTGCACTCACCTGGTTATACCTCCGGCCACGAGATCTGGCTTTACCTCGCAATTACTCTCTGGGGTTTTGAGCGACTCGTTCGAATCTTGCGAGTCATCAGATTGGGAATTCTCAGGTCTAAGGTCAAGGACATTGGAGCTGGCTACGTCCGAGTCGATGTACCAAGTGTTCGCTGGGGCTTGGACCCTGGAAAGCACGTCTTCGTCTACTTCCCAACGCTTGCTCCCATGCGACCTTGGGAGAATCACCCCTTCTCGGTTATTCCTACAGTTGCGCTTCAACGCCGTGGAACCTCAGTTGCGCCTGGCTCTCCAACTTCGCCAGGAGCTTCCTCGGGATTGGAAGATATTGAGAAGTCGACGACTCAAATTGCAGTGGTCAGGCAGTCATCAGCCTCAGCAGAAATTTCAGCTGGAGTGACACTGTTCATCAAGAAGTCGACCGGTATCACAAAGTATCTTGAGAGCCACGATCGCTTACTCACCTTCTTGGAGGGACCTTACCCAGGCAGCGACACACGACAGGTCCTACGCTGCGACAGACTTCTTCTTATCGCTGGTGGTGTTGGCATCACTAGTCTGTTTGCACTGGTTCACAACCACTGGAACGTCAAGCTGGCATGGAGCGTCAAAGCAAATGCCCGATGTCTTGTCAATGAAATCGAGCCAGCCCTCGATGCCGTGAGCACTGCACAGACAGAAATTAGAATTGGTTCAAGATTCGATGTTGCTGCCCTCATTGATGAAGAGGCATCAGCAGGCTGGAAGAGAGTCGGTATCGTGGTCTCAGGCCCGGGATCCCTATGTGATGATGTGCGGGCCGTTGTTGCTGGAACTGGTCGTCACTCCAAGACTGTGTTTGAACTTGAGGTGGACGCTTACTCCTGGTGATCTCGATATGGTGAATAGATGGCACGTGGGGACCGGGACGCAGGAAATGCAAGTGCTGTTTGGATGGTACTTGTTTCGGCAGCTTTTACATTATTATTATGGCATGTTGTCTGAGTTACGTACTAGATTTGTTATCTGCAACTATTAAGTAAGCCAAGAATCTTGCTTGAACGAACTTGAACGACGTCTATGATGTCCTCAGTTGTGACTCATGAAAGCCCAGTGCCAACTGTCTGGTTCAATTTTCCTCTCATCTGTACTTTTTCTGCGGTTGCTTCAGCTTAGTCAATCACAGATGTACTTTGAATATTGCCTAAACGGAAACCTAGGCCGTCTATCCCTGGGCGTTCACCGCGAGGTTACCTCAGCACGACATCGACATGGCCGATGTTCACAGACCGTGCAGGATGGTGTCTTACCTCCTCTTCCCCTTTCATCTCTATCCTCATGATTCCTCCGTAGCCCTTCCTATCGATCTTCGGCGCGGCCGGCTCCGTTATATTACAAGATGGTTATAAATCCAAGTGGGATACTCCGAGAGTCCAAGGTTGTGACAACTCGAACCACCGTCAGCACCGAGATAAGGAATAGGGTCACAGCGGACAGTTCAACACCAGCACGTGGAGAAACTTCTTTATCCAGTACCACGTTTCTTGGCTGTCCCGAGCGTGTTGCATACAAGGGCAGGTCCCAAAAGACTCTGCCGCACATGCAGGTGAGATAATGCAACATTAACCCTCAGTGCGACACTACTACTTGCCTCGATGATCCCATTTCGGATCCGGCCGAGAAATATGGAACCTTCTAGCCTTTCTGTACGAAAGGGGAGGAGTATACAGACTAAGGTTGCATTGGACAGCAACAAGGAAGTAGTGATATGTATACTTCAGGTGTTATACCAACAATGTGTCCCAAGTTACTGGATGTCCAGGTCAAGCCAATTACGGTATTTCATGGCATCTCGGATAACGCAAGTGGTTGATATGATTGAAGCAGCTCAACGTAAGAGCGTCTGAGCGAGGTAACTCAAGATCTGAACACTCTTTAGTATGGTTTCATTAATCATTAGATAAGGTGTGAAACAATTCAGAAATTTCCGTTCCCAAAACACGAGTCGAGTCTTGATTAGCCAATCAGCAATACTCTATGAGCAGAACCCCTTTAAAGGTCTATAATCTCCTAGCAGATGTAGGTTACTGGTTAGTGATTATCTTAAGATGGACTATCTTAAGATGATAACAAAGAGAAAGACAAAGCCTCTAACCAAACGCGAGAACAACTCAAAACCCGACACTCACCATAACCACTTTACACGAATGGCTGTATACCAAGATCTTTTTTTTTTTTTTCATCATCCTTCTCGAGCTTGATCGTAGCATGCTCCTGGTGACGTGATTCGGCTGGGCTCTCTCTACTAACAACAGTCCGGACCTGATTTCAATCGGCCATTTACATGGATGACCATTCTTCGTTGACTCAGTAGGGCCGCCAATATATAGCGCAGACCGCCGCAGGAGCAGTAGACCTTCAGTCAATTGGCTGTTTGGTTTGTGGTTTGCGATAGGTTCCCAGCAATAGACGAGTTATTAATTTGCGTAGCTCGCTTGGTATTCGCTGCTTCATGACGGCATAAATGTGGTATAGAGCCGATCATTTTGGCAAACTAGCCTGTCATTTCTGACAATTCATGGCATATCCAAATTAGATATGTGACTCTTGCTCGTCACTCAACACAAGACTAAAGAGCGTTCTTATACTTTACTAGGGTTTGCAATGAGATCTTGAGCGGACAGAGTAAACCTTTTTGATATAGTGCTTGCTTAAATGCACTTTATATCTGTATGGAGTTTTATTAAGACGAAGCTGGCTCTCGGCCCATCCGCTTCAACCATTTTTCCAGATCGAAATCCCCCGGTTGTAGATCCCATGGGTTACCGACAAACATGAAAACATGACCAAGATCCTCACTAGGCTCCTTTCCATCTGTATACTGAATAAGGCACGGCTTGGCTCTGTAGTTATTCGTCTCATACTCCGCCAATCTCTTCGCATGGGCAACAGACTGCACATGATAAACAGCACCACTGACTTCTGCACCTTGCGGGCCTTCTTGCATAGCAGGATACTGTCCCCAGAGTTGACGGGAGTAGCCTACGATTTTTGCGGGTCGCAGCTCGGGCTTTTCTTGCATTCCAAGGACATCGGCTAGCATTCTTGGATCCATCAGTGTTCCGTACACGAAGTAAGGCCCTGTTGGTGGCTCAAAGAGATCGACTTGGACTTCAGCCTCGGGAGGCCAGTAGAACCAGTCTACTGGCGGGCTTCTCACCTTTAATATAAAGGGAGATTCTTTCGACTGTTTCTTGTGGGGAGCAGGCGGCAGCGGAGGCGCCTGTGGTGGTGGACAAGGTGTATCGTCTGACATTTCATACGCGTCGCACTATAACTTTCAGCACCCGCTGAGTGATGCTGGTGGATACAATGTGGTTGGAGGAGTGCAAACCAATGATCTCATAGCTTTGTTTTGTATAGAGAGTTTTATGTGTTTGCGCAAGGCGATAAAGCGAGAAGATAATAAACAATGGCTGTGATTAAACTGATGATTAAGCAACATGCGATAGATACTACAGGGTAGTCAGTGATAGCACGGTTATGTACAGAGTAAATATAACTTCATTATTTGTTCGCCTTATGACGATCGATTGAGTATATGAGATCGGACCTATGATACAACACCAATATTTTACAGCTTCCACATACCTATGAAGCCATGCGGTTAACGAATTAAATCGCTAGGTTGAGCTTGAGAGGCGGTCAGTGAACTAAAAAGCCACCATTCCAAAGCTCAGCTGACCATGCCGACGCTAACTCATCTTCCGGACCGACATCACCAGTCTAGAAATAACGACAGTCTGTGCACTTCAGACGCGCGACATTCGTTTATCGCAACACCGCTACTGTGATCGTCGCTGTAGAACATTGACTTCCGCCCGGAACAGTGCGTTGAGGTCAAAGCGGCAGAGACAAGATGAGCATTGAACGGGATGAAACGGTCCAAATGAGGTCAAACCTGCACGCGCCCTGCCAACAACAGTGCCATTTTAGAGTTTGGCGTTCCCAGTTTTGCAGAGAAACCGTTGATTAGAAAATTCAACGCTGCTACGCCGCAGAAACAAATGGCCGTCAATTAAAATCTCTCCTTCATCTGAGACAGTGCAAGGTCCCCCTGCATGTCAAAACGCAAGGATCGTCAGACCGTTTTGCACAACGATCAAAGTGACGAAATGAAGAATTCTCCCATTAAAAAAACATTACTCCGGTTAACATGTATTGACACCGTTGAAGGCGCCAACGATGCCCGTTGAACGATAGCTCGGTCGTTAGCTCAAAACCCTAGTCTCGATCCTTCAACAACATCATGCCCCGTAACCGAAGCGCCCACTCACGAGGGATTTGAATGAACCCCATATCCTTTCCCTTGGGTAACAAGCGTTCCCCGCGTCGGCAATTCGCCTCCCCCAACCATTCATTTTCCCTTCCCTCCTCCTCCTCCACAATCTTTTTCTTGCATAATGACATGACCTCCAGTGTAACGACGACTACAACACCATGAGCAGGCATGGCATCGTCCTCGGACGCAGCCCTAACGTTAGCATCGACTGCTATATGCGTCGCTCTCATAGTAGCTAGGTGTTTGTACCGGATCATATTCCGCTGCAACATCCACAAGACATGTCACCGACGATGGCGCATCGACGACTTTTACATGACGATTGCGGTGCTGCCGCTTATCGGGCGCGCTGTTTGTATACTGCTCTCGTTCACGCTTAATCCGGACCATACGTACGATCCTGCGACGGAGGCGGAGGCGCAGACTTGGGGGGAGAGCGTGAAGAGTATTGATGGGGATAGAGAGCTTTCGCATAAGCTTCTCATACCTGCGCGGATATTCTACGCCATGTTGTATGTGGAACAATACTAGGAGGAAAATGATGCTGATTTTGGGTAGTTTGTGGTGTTTGAAGCTGGGGTTATTGGCCTTTTATTCACGCTTCATTGATATCTTCCGCTGGGGCAAACCCGTCACGGATGCGCTTTGGTGGTTCATCATCGCCACGTTCATCGCGGTCTTTATAACAATTCTCGCCGAATGTCGTCCACTATCACTGTACGTCCCATCCAAACTCCTTCCGAAGGCATTGCTAACGAGTTGATAGAATGTGGGCGCTTAATTACGATGATACGAGTAAGCAGAGAAGACCTTTTCGCCACCGGATGTCTGCTAACATTTGCATCGCAGAAGTCGCATGCAATCGCGCCGTCGGCAACCTGATATTAATGGCGGTTTGCAACATAATAATAAATATCGCTCTTATAATCCTTCCGTTTCCGATGCTTCGACATCTTCGACTCGATATCAAGGAGAAATTACAGCTTGGCTTTTTGTTCAGTGTCGGCGCTGTGTTGGTAGCCATTACGATCCTCCGCCTCCCTCTTATCCTCAACGAATCTGTTTCCCAACGATCCCGATCGATGGTAATTATACCTCCATTCCCGGTGTTGGGCTTTTGTTAACGTATGGTAGTGGGCTTCAATTGAGATTCTCTGCGCATGCATCGTCTCCAACACCCCCTTCTTCTACGCTCTCGTCAAAGACATGAAACGACAACACGACGACCGACCCGAACGATCGCCTTCGAATGCTACAAACCCGGGGGACTTTGATTTTTATGATCTACAGAGTCTACCGTCTTCAGCGGGTGTGCAGGTCCCTGTGAGATCATCGCCTGATACGTCGAAATGTACAATACGTCATTTTGAGCATGTTTGAGGACCAATGTCGGAAAGGGCTGATGGTGGGATAGTTAGTTAATGATACCCAATATGAAGAGATATGTTCATGAGCTTTACCTGCGCAATTGATCGGACGAGCGGATGCAGTGATCCGACCGGAAGTCGCGGAACCATCGGCCAAACTGCGATGTCGGATGTTACGTGGTGAACCGCGTATAAATCTTCTTGGTGAAAATGCACATCAATACAGATCAATTGCGTATCAAATACGAATTCGCATGTAGTCGAATAGACTTTAATTTAATTTAGACCAGACTCTCTCGATTCTGCCAAGATCACATCTCCGTCCCATCGGCTCCGGGTTGTTCTTTGTCCGCCGCGATCAGCAGTGAGTTCTGTCTTGTTCTAGATGGGCCTGGCCTCAGAACCTAAGAAACTTATAAGCAGTTGGACTGTTTGCTATGACTTTGGTGGTTCTAGGTCTTGGTCTTCTCAAGATTTGCATTAATCTCTTCTGATGATGGACTTCAAAGGGTCGTAGCAAATCCAATACAGTGGGGCTCCACTGTTGTCGCGCCAACCCCACGACCCTCTGTGACATCAGCTCTCCAGCTTTCAACCGCCCTATGTTCAACCCCCCTGCCCCTGCGGTCAAACTCCAGCTTTCAACCTCCAGTACCGACCTCAAACAAACCCATCACCAAATAATGTCAAGGTCCTTTCATCGACGCCAACCATGCTTGAACAGCGTATAGCATCTTGGCTCGACTCGCTCCCCTACGAATATCTCCCATCCGATACCCTCTCCAAAACATCCAAGCGAAAAGCAGCGCTGCCTAGTCCCCCTACTTCAGACTCAATGGAGGGAACAACACCAAAGCGCCGTCGTCTCGTCGATCCAGATCGTACGCCGCGAGCTACAAATTTGCCTCCTCCTTCATCAGCCGGTTCGTCTGCTTCGTGGTCTGAATCGGGTGAGGGATCTCGATCGAGTTCGCCAAAGAAACAAATGCTCAGGCTGAGGCTGGAAGAAAGAGGACTTGAATGCAGACAACTAAATATCGACACCGCGCCTCCGGTTATCTCCAGTCTTCTTGATACGATTCAAGAGATTGGAAGTAGGATTGAGATATTGCCCGCCGACAAGAAGAGTGCTATTCTGGAGAGTCCACTTGTGAGGGAACAGAATACGCGCCTGTGGAGGTTTGCGTTCAAAGAAGAGGGTGAAGATACGTCGCCAGGACGAGTTCCTCTCCCGGAAGAGATATCTCAAATCTGCAATTTTGCGCGTCACTGTCATGACACAAATCATGAAGAGGCGGCTTGGAATATGGAAGTGCATCATCGTCTTCTACAAGCTATCTTGAGAGAACCCAACGCTCCAACAGCCGCGCCTCTCAACTTTACTACCTGGTAAGCCTTCCGGACTCCAATAATATCAGGCTTCTCACTTATTGTTTTCTAGCACCACCGCCCGGCCGCATCGTCGATTCGTTCCCTACTCCTCAACAGCAAAAATGGTCGACTTCTGCCTCTACCTCAACACCACCGACTCCTACGCTCTCCAAGCCCTCGGCCGTCGCACACCAACCCTGACCGTAAACCACACGGACTTCGCGCCCCTACAATTGTCCCCTATAGTTCTAAGCATTGAGACTAAGCGTCCAGGCAAAGAACTCGACGCCGCACAACTCCAGATGGGAGTCTGGCACGCAGCGCAATGGGCATTCCTCCGCTCCGTCATTGGTCTTACACCACAGCCCTTAACAGCTGAAGAGGAAGTACAGAGGAAACAAAAAGCGAATGATGTTTTAGGGCAGTTGGGATTCATACCAGGCATTATCGTGCAGGGTCATCGGTGGCTCTTTGTGTTTTCGACTCTGGAGGGGGACAAGACTGTTCTTTGGACGGAGAGACAGTTTGGTACGACGCAGAGTATTTTGGATACTTATGCTGTTGTCGCGGGGATACGGGAGTTGGCCAGATGGGCGAGGGATGTTTATGTTCCTTGGTTCAGGGCGAATGTTCTCGCTGGGTTTCAGCCCACTGAAGTAGGATGAACCCACAAGAAGACAAGTTTGGGATAATTGATGAACTTGGCAAGCTCTGTAGAAGGCAAAAGTCTAGTCGGGGAGCCTGCTAAGTTCAACCCGAACGAACTATCCTAAGCTTGTCTCGGGATTTCTATCATTTATCATCGCAGCGCGCCTGGACAGAAACCTCAGATCGGTCGTCGCTCGATGTCTACGAATCACATCAGGTTGCTGACGCCTTCGCGACGATTGATCCAACAGCTGGTACTCTACAACCTGGCCCCCCGAAGGCTTCAGCCTAACAGTGAGAGGCAGGACGAGTCGCTGTTGGGTTGCGATAACTCACCACGTCAATGTCCCACGGGCCTTGTCCTACTCGACAGGTTAAAGCTATGCATCCAAAACCAAGACGGAACGTTGTCGGGAGCAAGATCTACAGAAGAGGATCCACGTCCACGACTCGCCGTATCAGCCAACGTCCTCGAGACGAACGAAACTACAAGACCCCTCCGACGCTGGGCCTACCATCCCTGTCTGTAGAGGTGGTCTGAGTCGTCGCAGACTGCGGAGAGCTTTGCGTCAATGCCATCGTCTGTCAAGTCGAACCAGCGTCACGTCTCTTCGCCATACACCGCCGACTCGTCTAGCTCCATAGACGAACATCTTCTCGAGAGAGCGACCGAACGGCCGATTCCGAAACGAAGAACTGGCTCACAGCCAGCGTCAAGTCTGCTCGCATTGAGCAGTTGGAAGTACGACTTCCATTACACGGGGTTAGGCCTATCCTGAGGTCTTTGAATCGGCGAAGCCATTGTTGACCGAGCCCATCGGTCGGGGAACCCTTGTCCTTGTCTCCCGGTTGCCACGATCAGCGGATGAGGACCGAGCTGGTTCTGTAAAACCATCATTGGATTGGACGCGACATGCTGTACACCCTGTACGAGAGTGTCGACCCAAGGCTGGAAGCAACAATCTAAAGTCAACCGATAGCACGATCAATACGATATTTGACACAACTTGCATAACTTCGTAATCATTACCCAGTGACTATGACACCAATGGCCAGCGACGTAAATCCCTACATACCTCCATCCACGTACAAACATCCCCTGACGGCATCCCCTCCGCCTCATCCCTCCTCCTCCAAACCTCAACCAGCACCTCCTTGGAAGCCCTATAACTCTCAAACCCAGACCTCCCAAACCCTTTATCCAACCACTCCTCTATATCCCTCCTCTGTCTCGCCCTCGCCTCCGCCCCCGCTATAAAAGCAGGCCACGCCGTACCTGGTCCAAGCAGATTATTCCTCTCCAGCGCTTCATCAAATGCATGCAGTGATTCAACAACATCGTTTACACTGTCTTGGAGTACCAGGGGGTTCACGTTGCGGATTCGTCGGTAGAAGAATATCACAAGCGCGGAGGCGAGAGCGCGTACCATGTGCATGTGCGGTGTTCCGCCTGGGGCGCTGGGACTTGCGCTCATGGTTGTAGACTCGTTGTGTCGTGAGCGGAAGAGACAGACTGCATTTTCGAGATAAGAAGCTCGTGGTTGTAACGCCATAAGAGCTTCTGCGTCGGACTTTTTAGAAGCGGATAAACGATCCATTACGTTGGCGAGGCGTGTTATTTGCGACACCAAACTAAGCCACGTCTCCGGTACGCCGTAGATCTGCATATACATATTCTCATGATCCTGCGACGTATCCGCGAGGTGAATATCTTTAATGTCGCGCTTTGTCTTTTGGCCGTGGAGTTTTCGTGGTTCGAGATGGAGAAAGCTGTCGAGTGTCATGTCGGGATTGATAGATCGTGAGGTCGTGGTGCGGAAGGGTGTTTCTATGGCGTGGTTTTCGTCGAGATATACGTTTAGACTCTCGGAGACGATGCGCATCCAGGCGTAGATGTTGTGAAGAAGGCGGGCGCGGCGGGATATACTTGGTTTGGTGAGGCCGCGCCAGCTTATGAGGCGTTCCATTTCTGTAAGACACCAGCGAGTATCTGTTTCGTTGCCAGAAAGGAGCTGAATCGTCAGTTCATGCATTAGTGTACGGTGGAGGGGAACGTACTGCTGTTGCTAACACGGCACTTATACCCATCAATTGCTCCTTATACTTGGCTTTATGCGGTCCCGGCTGCGATTCCTTTTCAAGACTGACTTTAAGATGTTGTTTCGCTGCTTCGTATGTCCGACTTGACAAACATTTCCAATGACCACCTGGTCGTGCTAAACTCGGGAATGTAATAGAGTTGAGCGAAAGATGGAATGACGATACAGCTACCAGAGCGTAAAAGGTAGCCAGGTTGGCACGCTTGATCTGATCTTTGTTCACATCCAACATCGTCAGCTCACTCAGCGTCATGACAGCTGAAGGGTAGTGGAGAGTCTTCCAAGCTGATTTTTCGTTGATGGGGAGAGAACCCATTTGACTGATGACGTCGTCGTTGAAGTGCTTCAGGAGTAGAGGTGCATCCATCATGAGATCAAGCTGCGGCCACGCAACGTCATCGCTCGCTGTTTCAAAAGGCATCATATCCAGAGACTCAGAAAATCTCATGTTGGATTCATTAGGCCAGTTGAGGTTCATAGGCAAAGTGTCGAAGTTGTCGTAGGGAAGTTGAGGCGGATTGTCGAGAACGCTAACATCCCAGGTAAATAAATCGCCCCAGTGCAGAAAGTCGAGAGATGTTGTTGAGAAGTCATTGGAGGCAAATTGATCGCTTTCTATAGTCTCTGAGAAATCTTGGGTCTGGTTCTCGGAAAGAGTGTCGAGATCCATGTCGTTGAAGGAGACATGGTCTGAAGGCGTTGCGACAGACTGAGTGGTGTCGAACTTGAACACCTGAAAGGGGCCAACTTCGCAGGCATTTGCTGCATCATCTTGAATATCCAACCCTTTTGACTCTTCATCAATCTGGTTCAGAGCAGCTGTCACTGTCGACGGAACATTCGTAACAAGAGCATTGCTCATAAGCTCCCTATCCTCCTCTACAAAATTAGCCCAACCCCAACTCAGTTCTCGCTCAAAAACTTACCAGTAAACAAATGTCTTCTCGAGTACTGCTCCGCCCCAACATCAGCAATCTGCGTAGGCTGCCTCTCATAAACCTCCCTCCCCGTCGAAACCAACCATCTCAAAGCCGGCGTGAAACCCTCACAGTTCAAGCCCGCCTGCTTACACCGATTACACCTCGGCAGCGACTGATCACACTTGAGATGACGTTTTCGACATGTCTTGCACCCGCCGAAAGAGTGTGTTCGTCTGGATTTGGTGTTGGACATACTAATACGTTTGGGATCAATACTGAGGAGGAGGGAGTGGCAGGGTTTGTCTTAAGAGGAAGGGGATCGGGATTGCTTGCTTTGTTGGGAGGGGGGCTTATCGGCGAGTGCGACGGGGATTGGCGAATTAGAGGCTGATATGAAAATTGGTGGTGTTTGATAGGTTCGTTTGGGAGGCTAAAGTGTTCTAGTGTGAGTCTTGAGGCTTCGAGATTGCTTCTCTCCGCGTGATGGGCGATAGTGGCATTTTTGGTGGAGATTTGGGGAAGACAAGACAAAGGGCGTCACTCGGTTGTAAGCTGTGGATACCCAGACATGACTTGGATCAACCGTCTTATCATCGAATGGCATCATGCGATTCAATGAATAGACCGAGTGTCGAAGGTAATTACGCAGTGATAGAAATTTGAAAGCAGGTAAGATAGATTCCTCAGAACAGAACTGGAATTCTGTGAAAGGCAAAAGGCACCCAAGCCTGGTTTCGATCAATAGAATCACGATGATGTAGACAACTAAGATTAAGAGAATACTGTAGTAAGATAAAATTCCGCTATGCTATAAACTATCAATCTGGCCATCCATCTCCCATTTTTCACCTCCTTAAGCCTTAGCCTCAGCAGAAAACAACTTCTCAATACGACGATTGTTCCACTCCCAGGCAGTAACATCCTCATACTTACAAGGAACACCCTCCTCAATAAACTCCTTCAGCGGGAACAAAGAAGCACTTCGGTTAGGCTTAGCAAAGTACGCAATAGAGTATCTCTCAGGAATGACCTGCTCGCCATCACCAGCCTTGATGGAAGGAGGATACGTAACACGATGACACGCAGCCTTGAAAGTATCATTCGTCAACCGCTGCAGAGAATCACCGATGTTGAGGATGATATCGGTAGGGGAAGCTGATTCGACATTGTTGAACGTTCCGAGGTTCTCTTGGTCTTCGACCTGAAGACCACCGACAGAGTCTTGGAATAGCATGGTGATGGTTCCGAAATCGGTGTGTTCGGCGATACGGGTTGCTGTTCCGTCTGCGAGTTCTGATGCAGGAATGGCAGGGTAGTGAAGAATGCGAAACTCATTCTCAGCACGGTTATGCAGCGACTTCAAGTGTTCAGGAGAAACACCAAGAGCAATAGCAAGAGCCTCAAGAAGCTGCATCTCCGTCTTGAAAGCCAACTCATAAAACCCCTCCATAAAGCTCCTAAACCCAGGAAGTTCCTCCTCCGGAACCCAAAGATTATCAACAAGCTCATCATTCGCAGATCCAAAGTCCACAGTCTCCTTGATATCGCGGGTCTTTAGGGGTCCAAGACCTTTTTCGTAGCCGCTAATGTTGGCGACGTTTTCCTGGCCGACGAAGGAGTAGCCGCGGTTGGGGTTTGCCTGGGGAGGGTGTTTGGCGAGCATTTTCGTCTCGAGGGGGAGGTTGAAGAAGCGCTTTGTCTGGGCGAAGAGTTCGTGGATGGAGGTGGAGGGGATGGGGTGGTTGATTAGTTTGACGCCGCCGCGCTTTTTGAGGAGGCGGAGGAGGGAGTCGCAGAAGTCTTGCTTCTGGGAGGGGGTGCCGAAGAAGAGGGACATGTCGAGGGTGTCTGCGTTGAGGGCGGCCATTTTGAAGGTTGTTGATGAGGGTGATGGAAAAGAAGTGTAAGTGAAGTCAAGAGACTGTTGTGAAGATGAATGTGATTGTGAGTGATGAGGTCTTTTTGATGCCGAGTTCAGGACAGTTTATATACATGAATCTTTCGGAAACTGTTACTCGTTTCCCCAGACTTACGTCTTTCCATTTCAGTCATCATGATCTAGCTAACGGTCTACGTCTTCAATTCCAGAAACATGTCAGTTTCCCAAATAGTATAGCGAATAGCTATCAGATAATGCCGGGCTAAGCCGTCAATAAGGCAACCCCGGAAGTGCCGAGATGCGCGACAGCACCATCAAGAAAGATAGTGATCCCGATGGCGACACTAGACTATTCCCAGATTGAGAGTCAAGAGTGACGGCTATCGTCGCTGGAGACGAGATAAGGATGAATCGTCTTCCCCACAAGAGAGCTGATTGTTAGTGCGTGGGGAAGAATTGGGGGATGCGCAATAGGCAGGAGATCCCGAGCTGGCCGAAATGGGCTGGCTCACTGGTTTGCCTACCCTGAACCTGTACAAGATGCGTCTAAATGTAACGTAAAACGTTGGAAAAGGCTGTGAGCTCTCTCTAAAAATGTTTTTCGAGGTGGCATAGAAAGTTCTAGTCCATGAAAGCAATGTTTTGTTGTCCATAAGCGCAGCCGTTGGAGTCAGCCCGAATGTGTCAATTAGTTAGCATGAAAATTGTCTAGCCCTCTTGACAGCGGGCTCAACGATCACAATGTGCTATGGTATCCAATTGCTTTGACGTTTCACCGTCCATAGAAAAGCTCGCATTGGCCCTCCAATCGTTTTACCCCGTGATCTACAGTCTGTCTATTCTTGGCAGTGGGATTCAACGGTGGGATGGCGGATCGTGCCGACAAAAAAGGGGATGAAGGTCAATGCCCAACATCGCCAATTGTCCATGGGGTTCATGCACCGGCATCACCGGCAGCAATTTGATCCAGAGGCATTCACGTTCGCATGACAAAACAGGAGGTCGCGCAGGAGGTACGTAGTACAGATTATCGCCTTTTTTATCTGATCTTGTCATCTCAATTATTGTGTTGGCGGGAAGACGGTTACGCTGCCGTGATATTCTCCGAATGTCGTCCTCACCAATGGGTGATACACGACCATGTTGACGTGTCAATGCTCACCATGAACCTTCACCTGACGCCGTCAAACATCTTCTGTCTTGAGAAAAAAAGGTTCCTTCCCAACATCCGTACGTGATCCAATCCCAAGTCATCACAGCCGTTCGTGTTCGCGATACCCTCCCAGCCTACGTGCCGGGCGGCTAAAAACAACTCTCCTCAGTGAAGATCCCCCTCAACCGGCGCTTTGGAACGGTAGTTATACCAACTGCAACCACAACACGGCAAAAACGGACCCTTTTAAATCATTCATACCCAAGAATACCCTCACGGTAAAATGAGATGAAGTTTATCACTCATAAAGTTCCCGTATCTTCAATTACACTGTCACATCACACGCGTCCATCAAAGCCATCAGATCTGTCCTTTCTCTCGGTAATATAAGCGATGCCCGCCACAATCAATGACGTAGCACCTGTCTGGAAACTGTCAATCAACGCGTCCCCTAAACATGAGACAGCCCCAGCGCTCATAAACACAGAAGCACGAACCATTGCTCGGCAGATGCGGAAATGACAGGGAGCTTTCTAGAAGCGGGGAGTCAAATGGATAAACTTTGCACTAGGGGTATTAGCTGCTACATTTCAGGGGATTTAAACACAACTGCCGCTACGACGGGCGCTGATGCTGAGGCTTAATGCAGGGCATTTGCAAGGCGGCGCGGCTCATGTGTTTTTTTGATTGCGATGCGCCGAAATTGTACAAAGCTTATTAGAGTAGCATTGTAATGCAACGTTAATAACACAAACATATATAACCATTGCTTACCCCTCGTTCAAATCACTGTTCATCACTCTCACTCATTCCTTTCTTACCTTCTTACGCTCTTTTTTAACAAGATCTGTGCAACAATGCCGTCCCTCAAAGCCATCTCGGCCTCGCTTGTAGGCCTGCTGAGCCTTGGTAGCGCCAGCGTCATTCCCCCTATTAACAGCGAGGGGTATCTCGTTGCCTCGACTTATTTTGCGGGGTTTCACGCCAATAGGGGATTTCCTGTCTCGGCTATGCCTTGGGAGAAGTACACTGATGTGAAATATGCTTTTGCGTATGTATACCTGCATGATGGGTGTGAGGAGGGGCTAATTTGTGTAGTGAGACTTCGCCTGATGGAAAGCTTGATGTTTCCAAGTCGCAGCCTGAGAACATTCCTTGCTTCGTCAAGGACGCCAAGAAGCACGTATGTTATTGAAGACTCAGGGCAGCTCATAAGATTCGTTTGACTCACAATGTTTCTAGAACGTCAAGCCTCTAATCTCAATCGGTGGTTGGACTGGAAGCAGACATTTCTCCACCAACATCGGTTCTGCCAAGAACCGCACTGCTTTCGTCAAGAATGTCATCGACTTTGTTGACAAGTATGGCTTCGAAGGCTTTGACATTGAGTAAGTTCATCATCCTTTCAAGTCTGAAATTTGTGTCTGACCAATATTCAGCTGGGAGTACCCCAACCGCCAGGGTCTCGGATGTAACGATATCAACGAGAACGACACCGCCAACCTTCTTGAGTTCTTCAAGGAGATTCGCAAGGACCCTAAGGGTCAGAACTTCTACATCACTGCTGCTGGATCTGTCTTCCCTTGGAACGACAAGTCTGGCAAGGCTTCCAAGGATGTTAGTGGCTTTGCTGATGTCATCAACTACATCATGATCATGGTATGTATTTTTTGCTTTGAACCAAGCTTGAGATCTATACTAACTCGTTCAGAACTACGACTACTACGGTGCTTGGTCCGCCGTCGCCGGCCCCAACTCTCCCCTCTACCGCAAGTGCGATCCCCGCAACGACCAAGGCGCCGCCGAAGACTCCATCACCCAGTGGACAGGCGCCGGCATGCCCGCCTCCCAGCTCGTCCTCGGCGCTCCCAACTATGGCCACGGCTTCAAGGTCAACAGCACTTCTGCCTTCGGCAAGAGCAAGAACCACAAGCTTCAGCTGTACCCCGCCCAGAACTCTACCGATCGCTTCCAGGGAAGCAGCTGGGACAACGATCCTCTCACTGATGCTTGCGGTAACCCCAACCCCCCTGGAGGCACCTATCCTTTCTGGAGCTTGATCAAGGAGGCTCACTTCCTTGATACCAAGGGAAACCCTGCTCCTGGTATTTCTTCTGCTTGGGATAGCTGCAGTCAGACAGTAAGTCGCCCTGTACACCTCATATTACATGGATATAGTACTAACTGGGAATAGCCTGTTCTTTATGATGCTAAGCGTGAGATCTATGTTAGCTACGATAACGCTGCTTCTTTCTACGACAAGGGTAAGTTTGTTCTTAAGAACAAGCTTGCTGGATTCGGTACCTACGAGGCTGGCGGTGACTACAACAACATCCTCATCAACGCCATTCGATCTGGTGTTGGTCTGCACTAAGCTGCAGTATACAATGAGCCTTGGGCTTTGACCTTGTTGCGGATTTTAGACTGATGGATTGGCTTTGCTGATCTTGTTAACACATGCTTAGAGAATCTCCTAGCTTAATGAAACTTTTCACTTCTTGTCATATTTTATAAACCAATCTATTGTGAACATGCATACTTTGATAGTTCAGAGTGCCTAGCAGTTACTGAGAAAGTGAAGTAAATATAAGACAATACAAAATGCAAGTTGTAAATAAGCACAAGAAGAAGAAAATGCCCTATGCTCGCTATGGCCGTTGCCATTCTTCATTTTCGTCCATTCACCTAAGTTTCCAGAGACAACGCTTCGCTCCAAGAAATGTCTCAAATCAGAAGCGCTTGTGAGAGCCCGCATGAACAGTAGCCTCGACAAAATCATGCCCAATATCAAGTCTGATACCGTCAGGGTTTTTGATGCCCGCTCCATCATCTGCAACCGATTAGTAACCTTTTCTGAAACCAAGCACGTCGAACTTACACCACGTATCATCAGCCTCAGGATGAGGTCCAACAAGTCCGACTGAGCCCTTCCCGTAAGGCGTAATCGAAGCAGCAACATCTCCATTGGCAGAATACCTTCCAACAACCTTGCCCGGCTTACTCCCATCCATACCCCTAATAACAACACCATCCTGAAAATACAGCCATCTCTTATCCTCCGTCATTCCCGACTCAAAAGTCCAATCAACGTTGATGACAGTATCTTCCTCCCCCTTGGCCTGCGCCCCTCGACGCTTAATCTCCTGCTCAGTATCAACGCCCTTCGGAAGAAGATTATACCCATTCCTAGGCCCAGCAAGGTAAGCACCGAGACAAAAGCCAAGGTAATGACCACCAGAGCTGACGAACTCCTGAATCGCCTTTTCGTATTTCTTGGTGGAGCGGTATGCTTTGCTCCAGTTTGGTCCGCCGCCGTGGGCGTAGACTGTAGCGCCTTTGAGAGCTTCGATCACATCGATTGTTTCATTTGGGCCGGCGAAGACGACTTCGAAGTTGGAGGGGGAGGACACGAGGAGGTCGCGTACGCCTTCGGGACAGCCTTCTGATGAGGCTGGGCCGCGGTACACGACGGCTTTGGGGCGTGCCTGTGCGCACAGAGTGGCTGATACTCCGTAGGAGATTATAGCCATTGCGATGGAGACCGGGCTGCTGAAGTGCATAGTGTTTGAGTTGAGTAATTGTTGTGTTTGTTCAGAGTCAATGGTGTTGATCTGAAGCTTTATCAGTGGTCTCCGTTGGCATATTTATACTCGGTTTGCCTGCGATCACCATTCCAGACAAGCTGCCTCCCGCATCTCGGCACACACACACGGCACAACATGGCGTATAAACCGTCAAATCGTTGAAGCAAGTGCGTACAGATCCCTAATATAAGCATGATCTCAGCCGCATTGACAAGCAATGCCAGTGATGATTCACTAGCGCTTTGATGTCAGCATCTAATTAGACAGCGCGTACAAACACTCCCCACTTGGTGACATGCTCTAACCCTTTCAATGGAGCGCTTCATCCCGAAAAGTGCATGCATTAAGATTCGGAACTTTCCCTTGAACCCTTTGGTCGAAACACCAATAACGCTCCGTCATTAGCTGAAGGTCCTATTTCAGGCCATCTCTCCGTCTGTAACCCAACAGCTCTCAACACCATATCGTTCTCCAGAAAATCAGCTAATTGTCCACTATCCCAAATAATCTCCCTCCTGCTCTGCGCTCTTAGCATAAAGATAATCCTCTGTCGAACATTCTCGTCCGTGCAGTACACGTAGAGTTGGAATAAAGCTGCTGTGAGATCGATTTTGAGACCGAAGCGTGGTCGGGTTGGGTTACACCATAGTTTCTCGAGTTGATCAAGAAGAGTGTTGCACTCGACGGGATCAAGATGAGCTTCGGCGTTTTCGTCAACGTCGGATTCCTCTTCAATGAGGAGTTCCCATAGTTTATGCTGTATCCGAAGATTAAGAACTTTTTCGCTGTCGATGGGTTCTTTTCCAGCTGAGAGTTTCTTCACGAGGATTTCGAATTGGCATTGCCAGACTTGTACGTTTTGTCGTAATATCGACCATTGCGTGTTGCACTCTGACTCTTCATCCTCCCATTCTTGATCAAGGTCCCAAGAAATATGGTTAACCACGTCGTCAAACTTATTCATAACATCCTCTGCTTCATCAAGATTTCGAAATTCTCCTTCAATTCGTTTTTGTTTCTTTGCTGGCATTAAGAGATGCGTCACGTCGGGAAAGACACGTTCGGGTGAGAAGATAGCGACTTGTGAGGCGATTGCGTGGAATATTGCAGCGAGTTCTTGGAAATCGCGGTTGGGCAGATATGTCTTTGGGACGTGGTTTGTGAGGATTCTTGTACCGGACTCGAGATGTCGAATTGCTTCGCCAAAGTCCCCGCGGAGACTTTCAAGAACAACGAATAATATGCAACATGTCAAGACCGTTGACATCTCCGGCGGTGACTCTTGGTTGCTTGTTAGTTTGGATATAGCTTCGTTGTAATGCCTCAAAACGAATCGATCAAGCGACGCTGCCGATAATTGATTGCGTGCCGAATATTGCCAATGCGTCGCTCCCAAAGCCAACACCGCATGTCGAACGCATTCGCTACTTTGGCTGGGAACAAGAATATTCCTATTCCAGAACTCCCTGTTCAGATATGGAGTGATCTCCAGCTGGCTGATAATATCAGAGAAGAAATAAACGTAATAATTCGACTCGAGCGTATCTCCCGGTAGCAAAGGTAGTGTCGGCGTTAATACCTTGGCAGCTAGAATTGGCAGAGAGCGATTCTGCGTCTTTGTCGTGACAGCCTGTGATTGGGGCGTATATCCATCGCAGACATATCCTCCATCCCTGCATCTCTTACACGTGGGTTTCTCCTCATCACATTTCTTATGCCGTTTCTTACTTATCTTGAATCAGTAGGTCGAGAGAAGAAAAAGCGGATGCATATGCGGGACTTACCATGTGAGACAACCCGTACGAGTCTTGCGTGAAAACGCTCTTACCCGCTGAGCGCGTATAGAACGATCCATTTGGTAATAACAAGCCAAACGGGTCGCTTTGTTCTCCCGATGAGCCGTGGACTGGCCCAGATAAGAATGACTGAGGATGTGAAGCGTGCGTATGATGATGCAGGGAAGCTTCGTCAGTGGTTCCATGCCAAGGCCCCGCTACTAAAGTTCCGGCCTCAGAGGGCTGCTAGTCTCCCTCCTTGCGCGTATAGACGAACCAATTGTATCTTTCTCCTTCAGCCTCACATGGGAAAACGCCGAGAGATAGTGTCTAGGCAGCACAATTCGGCCGATTGCTTACGGAAAACGAGGGCTTTTGGAAATGTCCGTGAATCCTTCAACTACGCAAGTTTGACCGATGAGCCACGTTTTCTTGTCATGATGCGCCCTTGATTATGCTTGTCTAGTGACCTTCTCGGCAGTTGACTCACGTATAAGCCTACGCAGCATCAGTCCTGAATTTCCGAATTCCCAAGATCGTCCTGAAACGCAACACCATCATAATGAATCCTTTGGGTGTGCTGAGTTACGTCGTCCAATGGATTCTCTACGCAGTGCGCATCATGACACCACCATGAGAGCCACGCTAATATGAATAGGGGCTCTACGGATATCAAGACTATTATCCATTACTTACAGCATTACGACATGTCCGCTCACTCAAACCCTCAACATCTGAAGACGGAACAACAGCAGGAATCCTAGGTCGAACGAATAACCCATCATTCCTTTCGACGATATATCCTATCAAAGGCCTGGGAACATGGCTTGTTGGCGCGGCTGCAAAATCCGCTCTCGAATTCTACCTGGCAAAGTACCTTCCGGCCTTCCTTATGAAATGCGTTACAACGATTATTATCGCGCCTCTGAAATTCTTATGGATTCGATCGATCATGTCCGATTATTCTATGTCTCTAGACTCAAACATCAGACTCCTTCGCTGCGTCACGGCTAAGCAGTGGTTTCACTTCATCGGCACGTTGCTAGCCTGCAATATTGTCGATGAGATACCAGACCTTGTCGTCAAGCTCGGCCTCTTTTTTCTGTTAGCAAACGATGTCGATGTCGTTCAAGAATGGACCAAGAAAGATTCCACGATGATCGGAATGATACTTATCGGCGTTTTCTTCACGTTGAAGATCATACAGGCGGTGATTGGGGTTCCGGAGACGGTGGCGGGTGTTGAAGCTGCTCCTGAGATAGATGAGAATGGGGAAGGCAAGAGTACGCACGAACTATTGATTGATATTAAGACGTCGTTGAAAAGCATGACCTTTTCGTTATGGTTTAGATTTGTGGTATATCATTGCATCGCGTTTGGTATGGCTCGCATTGCATCAGCCGCAGGAATCTTGGGCAATATGGAAGTGAGCATTGGTTGGAAAGACCCTCTATAGAAACACGAACTCTGTATTTGTACCATGACTTTGTTTGCCTGTTGCTCACTCTGATCAAGAGACAGTACATTTACCGCCCCCTCTCGTTACCTCCTCCATTAACAGCTTAAACTCCAGATTATCCTCCCCATTCTCAAGCCGTTCCAGATTCGCTTCATGATCAGGAAATATAGATCCATACTTCTCATCCAACCACCCATATGGCCAGATACAAAGCCCTTCTTCCTCTTTCACTTTCCTTCTCCAACTCTTAATCTTATCATCCTCATCAGCCGGTGGCACATAAACATCATCACCATAGTAATCGCCTTCATCTTCTGTGATAGGACGTTCCTTCGTCGGCACGCATATAACCTCCGCTGGAGCTTTGACAGCTTGGCGTGCAGCTTTCCATAGATCAGCCCACTTTGGTGCATCGTCACCATTGGGATCGGAAGTAAACGCCACACATTCCGTGATGCAGAGTTTAGATAGTGTGCCATTTGCTGCTTTGAGGTAATCTGTCAGCACGGATGTTACTGCTATACCATCCACGTGCAAGGAGCGGAGGGAGGGCATGGAACCAGGAGGTATGTACAACGAGCCTTCGCCGCCCAGAAAGCCATCGTCGTGAGCCTTGAGTTTAAAGTATTCCAACGCGTTTGCATGAGCGAGAACGGTCGTTGGTAATTCGTTGAAGAAAGCGTGAAAGCCGGGCAGTGTATTCGCCTGCCAGCCAGCACCGTTATTCCCGCCATACGTATTCAGCGTCAACTTCTTCAATCGGCCCAGAAACTCAGGCCATTCTTTCTGCTGCCAAAAGGAGGTTTTTCGAGGGAGAAAGTTCAGAATCGTAAACTCATCGACTGGCGAAAGCGTAGCGATGTCATGGTACATATCCCTCAGGGCCGCGCGCCATGAGTATCTCTCTTCTTTTCGCTTGACTTCTTCCCAGTCTTCAGGCTCGCAGCAGAAGTAAATGTAGTTGTTTCCGATATCGTTGTTATCCCAGTCCGCATCAACTTCAAAGTCCTGTTCGCCATTGGTGTATATAGTCAGGGCTTTGCAGAGTGGTAGTCCCTTGAATTGGATGAGATTCTGGATGATTGATGTGTCTGCTGTTTTTCGGGCCCAGACTGATGCGGGAGGGTTTGTCCAGTACCATTTGGGTCCAGCGTCTGAGTCACTATCAATTTCTTCTCCTTCATCGTCTTCATCATACTGCTCGATAACTCCTTCAGACTCTGAGCCACTGTCAGACTCATCATCGCCGTTGTCTCCCTCATTTTCTGACATATCCACGTCAGAAGGCTCATCCTCACTTTCTTCTTCCTCTTCCTCAACTGCCTCCTCCTTCACCTCCGTCTTCTCGGGCATCTCATTGGGGTAGAAAGTCACATTCAACCTCAATTCCAAAACATTCGCTCCATATTTGTCGATAATAGTTGGCAAGATGTGATCCTCTATAAGCGGACAATTGACCCGGAGCACCCTGAACAAACATGGCGCCACCGCGGTCCGAAGTCCGGAATTGGCCAAGCTGAGGTTCTTTCGATCATCTGGCTCAAGATAATCCGAGATGCTGAATAGTACTTCAGGTGGTAGACTCTCAAGAAAGTGGCCAGACATTGTCGCACTGGATTGAACTCTGTGTGATTAGAGTACCTGTACTGAGAGATATTTTAACCTCGGTATTGCGAGGCGAAGTGCTATCAAGAAGAATTGGGGATGGCCACTTTATAAGGTTGACAGTTGCTCCTGGTACCAAAAAATGCCTTGGAGCAATGCTGCTGGTCTGAAGAGTGACCTGAAGTGGTGGGAGGCTATGCCTGTAGTGGCCTAGAGTCAGCTTCTGCTGCCTGGGCTTTACTGGGTCCAGCGTTTAAAGAATTCTTATCAACAGTAAAGAATTCTTGTCGGCAGGCAACACATCTGCAGGGTTGGAGCCACTAACGCCTCTGTAACTTGGCTGCTGTTGGTGCAAATGGGTCTCAGGATCTTTGCTCCTCCGACCAACAGCAATTAAATCCAGCTACAGCTTGCATCAACAGCAGTAAGATTACAGGGCACTTACAGGGCTCCAGGCACTGAAGCCCCTCGCCCATGCCCTTCTTCACAGACAAGTAATAAATTGAGGCCAATTTGGATCAGACTCCCTCCTCAGCCAAGATACCTCCTCCATCCTTCTCCGTTCCATCAACAGGCCCCAGGAACATAATATCATGTAATATCTGCTTCCATGCGCCGTCATCCTTCCCCTCTTTCCGCCACCAATATTGAACTCTGACCAAAATACCTCTTCCTTTACTATCCTCCGTCCACATATTAACTCTGAGCCCCTCCCACTTCTCAATCTCCGCTTTATCGCGAACCTCCTCCAAAGACGTAAATCCAGCGGGAGCTAGTTCCCTTATCGTTGCAAAATCGCCTTTTTCGCTTTCGTCGAGGGGTCGCATTGTGTAAAAGCTTCTCACGGAAGCTGGATCCAGTTCACTAATGTCCCATCCTGCATCGCGATAGATTCTCTGGAGAACTTCGCCTGATTCACGCAGGAAGCGGAGAATGGTGTCCCTGTCTTTTGCCGCATAGTCTGGGTCTGTACGACATATCTGACGACATTCTTGGGAGAAAAAGAAGGCCTTGTCGTCAATGGACTTTGTTTCCCGATATTCACGATATAGTTTGAAGAGTTCCTCCTGAAGAGGCGAATAGTCAACAGAAGCCATTGTGATGTTTTGAAGTACAGTGAATGCTTATGCTGGAAAAGTGATTGGTGCTCGTACTAATCTCAAATACCGTTCCAAATATCGTTGTACATGGTGCTGATTATTCAATTAACCACTCTTTCAGCTTATATTGAAGCCCGCTTATGGTTATCTCAGCCTTGAGAAGCCAAGAAAATCTCCAGGATACTGTATCTAATCCTTGACAACAACTCACAAAAAAAGATCACAAGGCTGCACGGCTCTCCGGGGGCTAGGGCCATGCGTCATGAATTCACTGGAAAGCTCAGGATGTGCTGTCAGCAGCACTAATCTTGGTCTCAGCATTGGATAAAGGCTTGTGCGACGTTGTTTCTGCTGCGATAACCGAGCATCCTTGTTTCACCGCCTTGGATAGCATTGTCGAGAGATAATATGAATCATAACCCAGAGGAACACATACTTGCTGCAAAGCAATGAGAGTTATTTGTATGCTTCGTATGGATGACAAGTATGCTCTTTTCTTGACCTTTCCGTTCTCTGGAAATTGTTTATGATGTTCCAGGTCATCACTTTTCATGGTGGTACAGTACAGCTGCATGGTGGTACAAGCGATGGCGGTGTACTGTATGCCAGCTTGTCTGCTCTCTTGCGAGAGGAGTATTCATAGAGACTCAAGAGGAGCTATTGCCCGTAGCAGTGTTACAGTGTTTTTAATGGCTGTCTATTAGCACTTTTTGATGCCACGGTCTCTTTTGCCGTCAAAAAGGCCATCTTAGCCTTCGAAAAATACGACTAATCACTGGCACGTTGGTAACACGAATGACAGCTTGTCTTTGAGTACCCATGGACGGACTCCACTGTGCTGCATATAGCCGAAGACTGTGCCTGATCACAAAATGTTAGATCTTAAGGTTGGGCAAGCATGGGTCCACCAGGTAAACCACCAGACTGACTAGGAGATCTTAGCAAAGCTAAATAACTACTTTTTCTTATATATCTATTTTACTTTTCTTATAGGCTCTTAGCCGCTTTGCTTCTTATCTTTAGATGCCTGGAGAGAAGAGATAACAAGGTCTATGCACTTCTGCAAGCCACTTTATGTTTGCCCAGAAATACTTAACCGTCATTGGCCAACTCTTAGAAACTGTGTAACACCACAAACAACTAGACACAATTGTATGACGCCTCAACTTGATAAAGTGT
>JABEEQ010000265.1:0-35958 GCA_014824365.1 Fusarium sp. NRRL 66894 | reverse complement strand
ACCTATCAAGTCTGTAGATGTTTTCCAACATGCAAAAATAAGAAAAGCTTCAGAGGTCTTACAGGATGGAATCACAATGACTGGCAAGCTGTTCTGTTGGAAGATTGGCGAAGTTCGACGCGAGTTCATCAAGACGAGTTCCGAGGCTGTTCAGATGACCCTGAATAGCTCCAATCTTGACTTGTTCCCAATTCTGCTCCATGGTGATGGTTAGCAGTAATTTAGAAATGTTGGTTGTTTTTGTCTGCGAAAGGGATTGGAAGTTTAGTGACGATAGGTTGGAATTTACCAGCGAATAGTCAACACTGCTGTGGTTGATATGGGGCAATGTATCATTATTTAAAGTCATGGGGCACCTGAGTTGGCCTCGGTGCTGTTCCGCATTTGATTATATTATCATTGTTGTCTTTAAGCATTGGCTCCATGGAACAGTGGCTTACAACAAAGACTGTGCCTCTTATCGCAGCAGCTACACAATGGAACTATTAGTTGATGCTATATTATGTCATAAACAAAAGGTAAACAATGCTTTCCTTCTTGAAGTTCATGATGTAAATACAAATAAATTCTGGAACATATATTCAACAGCGATCCTTCGGCAGAACATAGGAAAAGTATGACAGTAAGACTCCTTGGAGGACTTTTGACCTCAGCTCTCCTATTCATACATTCGCGCATGTGACATGAATGAACGTTCGTCTGCATTTGCATCAACCCCAGCACGTGTGTATCCTATCCAGAGCGTGGCTGATCTGACCAAGGCCCATAGAATGATCAACAGTCTCTGATTCCATCGTCTCACAACAGATGACTCTTTTTTCCTCATTGCTTTGATATATCGATGCGGCTTCAAGAGATTCTTGGAGCCAGCCCAAAGTATGGCTAGGAAATGAAGTCCTCACCAGTACTCTGTCCAAGATGACTACTTGAAGGATTATATCCTGCACGATAGCAATGTCTCAATGTTGCCGGCTCAAGATTGACCTAGAAGTTAGTCGTCCTTCCAGCGATCTCTATTCGCGTGCTCTCTTGAAGTACACCAAATGCCCAATGCCGACTGGAGTATTCATGAGATGACGACTGCTAGCAAACCATATATATCGCCGCCTTTGTAAGCAGGAACGATGCCCGGTAGTGATGTCCATCTCCTCCAACGGTTGTGACCAAGGCTCGATGTACCCCAACCTGGCCTGCACTGAAGCTGCAGACTCACGACAGACCATGTCAAAGGACTATCCGTGGTTTGAAATGGCCTGCATAACAACTTGGTCGAGCTTCCCCTCTTTCCAGGTCCTGTCACAGATTATGTAGAGACAAAACTCGAGGCTTCATGTAGCTTCAACAACAAAGAAGATCTCCCATGCGCCAGTGCACAATCGCTTGCAGTTGAGTCAAGTTGTTAAAGTCGAGTTTATATTGTACAGTTTATCAACGTAAAAGCTTTAAACAAAGATAAGCAAAGGGATTCGAACTTACAGACCTTAAAAATTGATGGAGCGAAACCGTCATTCTGCCCCATCAACCCAGACCGAGAATGGATCTCATTTCTTTCTGAGATGTGGCTAGAGATGATGCTTACATATCGAATTCATCCAGAAACGAATTACTGTTATTAATTCTAAATCGCTCTGTGTTGGAGTTTGGTTCATTGACATCTTGTACCAGTCGTGCGTGCTATAAAGTTGCTCTTTTGACTGGGCACCGTTCATGCTTCGAGTTGTCGACCAGCTCTATAAAGATGAACTAGATTGACAGCTATTATTAATCCTTTGACATAAGAAAAAAGCCCTTCATTTGGGACTGATCATATAGGTAACATGGTCGACTCAACTCACATCGGTTCAAGAACCTGTAGGCCTGGAGGGTGTCTCTTCTACGACTGGTCGAAATGTCCTTTCATGCCAATGTGCTGATGGTAAAAATGCGCCCTGAAGTGCATACGCTACTGCTTGTTGAAAAACTTATTCTGTCTTTCTGCTTGGTATTGATGGACTCTATTAGTTTATGACAGTAACAAAGTGCTCGCCTAAATGCTTCTACATGAGGTTGTTGTGCATATCTAAGCGTTGTCTAGAGTTTCTCGGACGGCTCCAACAGCCTCCACCTTCTATACGTCGAGCATACCAAGAGTTCCAAGGTGGAGTGGAATGGTACAAATGTGACCCCTAAACGTTCAAATAAAGTTGTGTCGCTAACAAAACCGTCGAAACACTAATCTTCCTGTTGATGAGTGAGCTGGATACACAAGAAGAGTTCATTATTGGCTTACCGTTGTCATTGGGCAAAATGCCGCCCAGACTAATCAATCTGCTCTGAATGTATGTCCAAGTAACCCAATATTGAGAGCTGTCGAAGCTGTCGCTGGCCCGTATTGCGAGCCAACCAGTGCTTGGACAGCACGACCGCCAAAGGTCTCAAAAGGTTGAAATGCCACCTTGCCCACCTCGATGTTGGGGAACACAACATCGGCCATGGGCCGCGTAGGAGTCTTCAAACACTCCAGGAGTTGGGACGGAAAGTTGGCTTTGTAGACGTAGGCATTGTGCTGGTCGTCTCTGTGTGTTACTAGTAGGCGGACCTGGAAGATATTGTGTTATTAAGAGCATTGATCAGTGTAAGAGGTGGTCAACTTACCAGGAACAGACGTGGCTGCTGTCTGTCGTCCGAACGCCACTGTATCTGAGCCAGGCTCAGGAGCACACACACAAGATAGGGATCGTGGGTCCAATCCTGAGGTGTAACTCTCCCCAGTCTGCGGTCATAGAGCCGCTGAACCGGGAGGTTCCAGATCCCCGGAGGACCTGCTCGGGCTGTGAATCTCGATCGACGCTCTTGGTCGACGTTGTAGTGATGATACCCGATCACAGGTTCCGGGTGAGGAACCTGGAGATGTCCCGCGATGCGGAAGACGGTGCAAACTGGTACATGGACCAGGCGTTCGGCGAAGAAAAACGCAGCGGATACACTATCAAAAGTCAATCAGGGCCTCGTGGTAAAAGCATATGTGACATACCGGACAAGCTCTAAAAGGCCGGTTCCACAAAAGAGTGAACTAACGTAATGACGTTTCATCTTTTGGACTGGGGAAGTCGCAAGACGTGTAGCATAGTACGTCTCACGATTTGTCGCATGGGCTTCAACATTCTCCGCGTCGTTTGCGCCATAGGTCTCCTTAAACCGGCAACCCATAAGGGTGAGGTGGTCCGAGGTCCAAAGCACGGGGTGCACTTGGAAGTTGGCGTTTCCAACACTTAAAGCGTGGAGAGACTCTATTGTCGACGGCATGTTGGCCTCCCTGTTGAGTGGTGACTCTTTTGCTGATATGAAGATAGATGTTGATGACTGGGTACAGAGGTAAGATGAGTTGAACGAAAATCAAAGTGTAGGGGAGAGGATTAGAGAAGATGAGAAAAGATGAGATAACAAGAAATCGGCCAGCGGGAACTTGGGCTCGCACAGAATGGCACTGGCAGTGCCGCAGCGGAACAAGAGACCAACTGCCACTGCACCAAGACCAGAAGGGCTCTACGTGAGGAGAGAATTGCTTCAAGACCGAGCGTCTGCCTGTTGTCCTTGAAGATTCGCCCAGGATCTTGGTGATTGGCACAGTCAAGAAGGCATTCTGAGTAACTCACGGGGTGTTGGTGATGAGGAGATAGTGAACAGCCCAACTTACGCAGTCAACGATTTAGCTCAGGAGTTCCCGTCGTCCACGGATGTTCACCTGTCATGAATAATACTCGATCCATCGAAAAGACCTTCTTCACAAGAACCATGGGATTTGAAAATAGAATGTCTGTTTATCCTCACGAACAATAAGAACAGTACCGACGTGTTCTTCCTTTGAGGAGGTGCAGCGTGTAGCTAGCCATATTCATCCTATTCTTCTTCTTCTTCTTCTTCCTCTTTTAACAGTTAATTCTTTCTGACCAACCATAATAAGATCTTGTATTAATTTCCTAGTGGTTATGAAAACGATAAGGACGAGAAATTACTTGAGTGCCATTAAACTTTTATGCCTTATGGGAAGGGCTGGCAAGCCAGTAAGAACAAGTATTGTAAACAAAAACTAATTTTTAGAATTTTACGTCCTGGAACTTTTCTTTTTATGCTTTCTGAGTCAGACCGTGAAAGCATATTGCCAACCAGGCCTTTACCAGCTGCAACTTATTCTGGCACACATTTTTATCACCTGCAGCCCACTCCATCTCAACTCCTCCCTTTGTTTTCTGCAACAGCACGTAACACTCCACGACGATGTCCACCGCAAACAGGATGGAACAGACTATGAGACGCAGAGCACCAAGTGAATTTGAAAAACAATCGTCTATGAAGAGGTAAGCTTCACGGAACCTGTGACCCAAACCCAAGCTGACAGACTCTTAGCATCGCAACATCCAAGTTCTTCACCTTCGTCGTCGGCCCCGAAGAAACCGAGTTCACCATCCATTCCGCCCTCGTCGCAAAGCAGTCACCCGTCATGAACATCCTCGTCAACGGCCGCTTTAAGGAAGCGTCGGAACAACGTGTCAAATGGACCGACCTCGACGAAGCCATCTTCCTCAGCTTTTGGGAGTTTGCGTACACCGGGGACTACGAGAACCCTAGCCCAGAGGAAGAGGAAGAGGAAGAGGAAGAGGAAGAGGAGAAGACAGATGCATCCGATGATGAGCTGGCCCACTGGAGCAAATCTTGGGCGCTCTACGTTCGCCTTTTCCCAAGAAGCGCCGGACCTACCAAGGTCAATCCAACGAGAGATCGCGTACTCTGGGAAGACTTTGTCGAGGAATACGCCCCCATGCCTCGACCATTCGACGTAGGAAACATCGGCTCAGATACACTGCTGCATCACGCACGAGTGTGCGCCTTCGCGGATCGCTACTGCATGGACGGGTTAATGGAAATATCGATGGGCAAGCTATTCCTCGCGCTCGAAGCAACTATACCTTGGGGAGATAAATGGAATACCATCATGGATCTCCTCGTCTTTTGCTCTGGGAGGTTTGTTCCCGAGAGGCTGCGTCAGATTGTAGCGGATTACGTTATCTGTCAAGGCGACCTCTTCCGGGATGAGGAGGCGTTTCAGGACTTTTTGCAGGATCCTGGTTGTTCGATGAGGGAACTCTTGCAGGAGCTCCGAATGGAAGATGTGCAAGAAGGGTAATTGCCCTGTGGTGATGCATGATATCCACGGTTGAAGATGGGAGGCCGACCGTCTTTAAGTGTATTGTTCCTGGATGGCTGGGAGGCCTACCGATATTGGTGGCATAGATAGTTGAACAGAAGGCCTTTGAGAATTCAACCCATTGGGGGAACGTCACTGGAGTCGTTGACGTAATACTGGAGATTGAGGCTTGCATGTTGCCCAACCACTTGTTGTCCACTTGCATTGGAAGGGCGGAGGGAGCATAAAAACCGCGTTTGTGCGCGCCAACTTGGCGGTTCCTTTTGTATGTTATCAATCATTCACAGCAGCATCTTTGTTTCACTGCGAATATGATCCCCCTCGAAGACAGACTACGTATGCAAAAGTGTATTCACCCCAGTTCGACTCACGACCCGGACTCGCTGACCTTCATAAACCAGGGCCCGTGAGAGTGGCGAGTTCACCGACTTTGCCTTCACTTGTAAAGGGCAAACAATTCCTGTTCACAAGATCATCGTCTGTGGCCAGTCCACTATCTTTCAGAGAGTATGCACTGGGAAGTTCAAGGTCCTGCTTCTCGCCAAGGACAATTTCATGCCCGCTAATAAGGCCTAGGAAGCTTCCTCCTGGACATATGATATGAACGACCATCCTCTTGATGCCGTAAACCGCATGGTCGAATATCTCTATACTGGAACCTTTACAGCTCCAGATGACGGAGATATGTTCACTCGAGTAACAATGTTCACAATGGCAGACAAGTACGGGATCGGTGGACTGGTGGAGCTCGCAAGCAAGATGTTCCTCGAGTCGCTGCACAAAGACTGCAACTATCACGACTTTGCCAGTTCAATCTCAGATATCTACAAGATTCCCAAAGAAACATCCAAAACCCTTCGAGTTGGGGCTTTGATATTCGCAAGAGCAAAAATGGGGACGGCGCTGACTGTAACTGAGCTGCAAACAGTCATTGGCGAGTTTTTGTACGACTACCCAGAGTTTGCGAGAGACCTTCTGAGTCGTTCTCTACGATTCCCACTAATGGGTACTTGTTATAACTCGGATTGCGAATCGAGAAGCGTGGTTCCCATTCAGGTTCTACAGTGTCGACGTAAGAAATGTGGTAAGGGGGGCGCTAACGCTGGACTGAATCTTCATGCTTGGAGTAAGATATTGGGATACGAGCTCGACATGGATGAGAAAGATATTCGATTGGGGAAGGATCTGGGTTACAGCAAATGGTGTATATGAGTTGAGATCAGTCCAGAACCTCTATGAACATAGTTATTGCAAGGAATTCAAATTCTACCACAGACAAAGTGTTCTTGCCTGATGCTTAATGCAATGTGATAACCACTTTTCATCACAGCGGGAGCTCATGCTGTCAACAGTAAGTTGGTGGTTTGAAATTTGAGAGATTCTTCTCTAGCCCTGTTCAAGGTTTGACCAAAGGCTTTCTCAATTTATGCTTTCGGACTTTATCGTCAGGGTTTGGTGGGAACAGTTTACTTTGATTGAAGATCCAATGAAACGTGGTTGAGCTGTTGCACATGATTAATCTTCTCACTAAATAGAGTACAGTTTTAGAAAGTCTCAAGAAAGAACTTTATTCATCTTTCTTATATATACCTTTCACACTTCTTCATCCTGAACCAGGAAGACTCAACCAGTCTCATTCTGTAATTCACTTTCAATAATCGCCATGAATAGTCAGGAAAGGAAGCGCATGCAGAAGTAAGTTGCTTTCGCTTTACATCTAGGCTCAACTAACAACCCCCAGGGCTCGAAAAGCTGGTCAGTTCACCGACTTTGCTTTTCTCTGCAAAGGCACAACTATTCCTGTTCACAAAATCATAATCTCTGCACAATCTTCTGTTTTCAATGCCGCTTGCACTGGTGGTTTCAAGGTAAGGACAAGGTAGACTCCCATGGTAATATACTGATCGTTCTGTAGGAAGCCAAGTCTGGAGTCTATGACTTGAGCGAGTACCCCCTTGAACTAGTCGAGATGATGGTCGATTACTTCTACCTCGGGCATTACGACAATCTGACTGCAACTGGATCCAGAATATCCCTTTCGATGCATTCTTCGATGCTGGCCTTGGCAGACAAGTATGAAATCGAAGGGCTTCAAAAGCGAGCCAGCGATTTGTATATTCAGGGGCTGAAACACAAAGATGTTGAACTGGAAGAATTTCTCAAGTCGCTTGCGGTCCTGTACCAACTGCCCATATTAGTTTCCGTGGATGCCATCGATGCGGCCATCGCTCACACAAGGGAAAATATTCTGACATGCACATGCAGGGAAGTCACCAAGGTTTTGATCGACCAACTCTCTGACGCTTGTCAGGACTTCCTGAAGGACGTGATGATGTCTGTCATGAGCACCCCTTTGAAGGCGAAATGTGAGGATTGTAAAGAACGAGCTCGCTCATTACAGGCCTTTCAAGGAATACAAGGTCTGATCCCCAACCGTGGGTCTTACTACCTGTGAGCTCAATAGTTATCGGAACGTACTTGTTGGACTTTCTAGGGGTTGGGTTTTGTTATGAATCACTGTTACAAGAGTGAGTTGATGCTAGAACTGTCAGTGTGCATTGAGTCTAGAGAAGCTATCCAAAACTCGTTTGCATTAGATTTCTTTTTTTCTGTAACTTTAGTGGATTATCCTTGATTTCAGCCTAGCTTCACAGAAAACTCAAGATGACTTATGCAAAAGTTGATCTCGAATTCTCAACGCTTGTGAATGTCATGTAAAGAAATAAACATTGCCTTGATGTCGCTCTACATAGAGACGCAGATAGTTACACCAGACACTTGACTGTTGGTAGTAGTCGTAGGATATCCTCCGGGTTTGTATGGCGTGGGAAAGAACATCACTCCTGGATGCAGATATTCAAATGAAAAACAAATCTTAAACAACCGCTTTTTTTACTGGACTCCTGTTTCCGAAGGCGATATAGGCTTTGAGCCGCAGATTTCAGCTCTTAATAAAGCGTCGGGGTGTTATTTCGTCTAGGCCAATGATTGCTTGTGCAAGGGGCTAGGGAAACTGCGCCAACTTGAAACGCCAGCCTACGGGGCCCAAAGTTTATAGACTCTCCTTGTCCTACGAAAGCTTAATATTATACTTGGCGTAATAAATTATACTTTGTGAGAATATTGGTACTGATTCAAGCAACGGACGAGTCACATGCCTCCATTCTTTTTTAAAAACCTTTAGTGATTGAAAAGCTTGTTTGACCGAAATTTTAATGTGGACTGGAAGCTAGAGTGATCTTACATGGTTAACGTGATATGTATCGCGAGATAGGTCCAAAGCAAAACGTGAGTCAAAATGCGATAAGCTCTATAAATCTTGACTATAGAAAGTTTCTCCAAGATATGCTTCGTCAACATGACCAGCTCAGTTTGCTGTCTGCAAGCTCTGTTTGTTCTCTTGTGAACATAAGTATCGCTCTTCCCTTCATTCTTTCATGGAATTCAACTTGGCTCCTGAAATATATCTACAACTTATCTAGTAATCACCAAAACTTCATTCAAGATGAACGGATATCGAAGTGGAAGCGTTCGAGAGAGCCTCCGGCGGTATGAATCTCCTTTCACTCCCATCTCCCAGAATAACCCACTAATGCTTATCTACAGAGCCAGACAGAACCACGAGTTCACTGACTTTACCTTCATCTGCAAAGCCGCCCGATTCCCGGTCCATAAGGTCATCGTCTGCAGTCAATCAAGCGTCTTCCATATGGCATGCACCAGGCCGTTCAAGGTAAGTCTCTTGGTCAACACTCACGACTGCAACTAACATTATGCAGGAGTCTTCCACAAACGAATATGACCTGTCAGATTGTTCTGTGGACAATGTACAATGGTTGATCGACTTCCTTTACATGGGAACTTACCAGACGGAATTTTCCAAGGTTCCAACTCTCACCGACCACATCGCCATGTTCGCACTGGGTGACATGTACGACATCGAACCACTTGCTCAATATGCAGCGGGGCAATTTCGTATCGGCATCGCTGCCATAGGTTCCTTTGAAGAAATTCTCCCTTTGATCCCTCAGGTCAATAGCTCAACCCCAGAGCACCGAAAAGAACTGCGGGAACAGGTCGTGAAGTTCATGAGGTGCCCGATCCGTGGAAGAAAGGAGGCGATGGAGTCAAGAGAATGGTACGACGGCCTGGCTGAACAGTGCCCCGACTTCATCAAGGACCTTCTCTTCAGCTATTTTGATTGGCCTGATCCTCAAGAGGTAGAGCGGTAGTGGTATGCGTGTAGTTTTGCTAGTTGTTATACTTGGAGTGTCTTTTCGAGGCCGAGTAGGGTTATTGGAAGCAGAAGTAAAGGAAGTAAAACGACGCTGGTTACTCATTTGTAGATTGGTATATGGGAAACAGAGTTAATATACATAAAAATAAAGTCATTGTACATAACAAGTGATGCACAAAAAGAAATCTTGTAGGACCGAGCGTGGATCGAACACGCGACCTAGGGATCTGCAATCCCTCGCTCGTACCACTGAGCTATCGATCCTTGTTGATGAGCTGCGAAGGCTCGTTGGATGAGGGTAGCGAGAGAAAATGACAGATTATGTGAGGATCGTGATGAATATTCCGCGAGACCAGGTCTTGATTCCCTGAGCATGGAAATTGCTCGGGTAATTTAGGTTATTTGCGAACTCTCTATTTGGTTCCTTGCCGTTGCAAAACACGGGTCATTTCTGATCCGTCTTATCAGAACGCGCGATAGGCCGCGCAGGCTTCAATTGATCGATACGTGGAAAACTTCAGAAATGTGCTGTTAGCTTCCCTATCAAGACTAGAGCTGGTCATCAACGGATTGAGATGCCGTGGAAGCGGGGTAAAAGATATGTCGAGACAGGGCCTTTTGCAAGACCTTTTGCGACTTACCCTTGTTAGCTCGTTGTCGTCATCTTCAGGAGGATTACATAACCATATTTGACCAGAATTATAACCTTTAACTCTGGCGTTTCTAACCTTACTCGACATCCCCATCGAATTTGCCAACCGACAAGCGCAGCGATGGGCTTTCTAAGAACAGCATTGCTCCTAGCGGGGGCTTCACTTGGGGCCTTTGCATCTCAATTCCCCCTCAAGGACCTAGACTCACCGCAAGCCTCAACCTTTCAAATCCACCAAAGCTCATTATTCCCAGAGCATACAATCCGCATTAGGGAGCAGGTTGACGACTCCATATGTGACGCCCGTGTGAAGCAGTACACAGGCTGGCTCGATGTTGGCAATCAGCACCTTTTCTTCTGGTACTTTGAGAGCAAGAATGCACCAAAGACTGATCCTCTCGTACTTTGGTTGACGGGAGGCCCTGGCGGTTCATCAATGCTGGGTTTGCTTCAAGAGCTTGGACCTTGTTTGATCAATGAGCACGGTAATGGAACGGTCCATAACCCTTATGGATGGAATGAGAATGCGAACTACATCTTTGTAGACCAGCCCGCTGGTGTTGGTTTCTCTTACTTGGATGATGGAGAGCCAATTCCGTCAAACTCGTTCGTCGCGGCTGAGAGTTTGCATAAGTTCCTGCAGCTTTTTGTGAGCCAAGTCTTTCCAGATCTTGCTGACAGACCCTTCCATATCTCCGGGGAGAGTTACGGAGTAAGTAAGCTAGCTCGCTCTGCTGAAAAGATATGACTGACTCTTTAGGGCCACTACATCCCCGTCCTGGGAGCGACAATTGTTGCACAGAACAGTCTCTACCCCAAACGTCCCCAAGTTAATCTTGAGTCAGTCTTGATCGGCAACGGCTATGTCTCACCCTTGGACACCCATTTCGGATACTGGGAAACGCTTTGCACCACAAATCCCGGTGTTGAGAAGCCTATCTTCAACAGCACACGCTGTGATATTATGGCTGCGAACCTTCCACGGTGTCTCGATCTTGCTCGCGTATGCTACGAGCATCCCGACCATGCTATCTGCGGCGCTGCTTGGAAGGTCTGCTGGGATGGAGTCATCAGTTGGTACGACGACGAATCTGGAGCTGGCGGCAATAGGAACAGATTCGACATCACCGCGCCCTGTGAATCTCATGATGATATGTGTTATAAGGAAGCAGCACTGATAGAGAAGTATCTCAACTCCCCGAAAGTCTTCGATGCCTTGGGTGTACCTAGTGCAGTGGCGAACTACTCCATTGCCTCAGAAGACGTTGCAATTGCATTTACTTTGGGTTATGATCAAGAAATCAGCACTCAGTCGCAGATTCTGTACTTACTCAGCCATGATATTGATGTGCTGATGTACCAAGGAAACCTGGATCTTGCATGCAACACGGCCGGCAATCTGAGATGGAGTAACAGTATGCCTTGGAAGGGACAGCCGGAGTATGTTGCCCAGAGACCAAAGTCCTGGGGGGCTGGAGGTGAAGAAATTGGGTGGTATAAGGAGGTCAAGATCAAGATGGGCGATACCGATAAGAAGACTACTTTCTCCTTCGTTACGGTTGATGGTGCTGGTCATATGGTAAGATCTTTAACGCGGAAAGGGACCTTCATGCTAACATGCCCTCATAGGTTCCTCAGGGCAAGCCGAAGGAGGCTCTGGAATTGGTGAACAGGTGGTTGAAGAAGCGAACATTCAGCAAATAAGTAGAACTGACTGAGATGAGGAACGTCCCAAGAATGGAAGATCTGATACCGAGTAAAGAGCCTAGTCGGACACTTAGGTTAGCAAGATCTTTGCGGGGTACCGGGTGAAGGAGACTTGGGTCTGAATGAGCTTTTGGCAGTAGGTGCTCTATGGGTTTCAAGTTGTGCCCCCGAGAACATAGGGATAAAACTTCCAAGAACGCGCCCAATTACTGTACACCGTTTCCAGCAGTTATTGAAGAGACCTGCAGGTCGAATGGAATTATTCCCATCATTTGTCACTGAATCCTTAAAAGGCACTGAACGAAGTACCTGTGCACCATGAGCATTTCCATACTCTCATCTTGCAAGTGCTACTTGTACTGTGTTTACTATTAATCTTTGGCCGGCCTGGAGTTTATCTCGTGGCGTACAGTTACTTCTCACCTAGTCAATGTTTGTTGGGAAAAGGAAACTTTTGTTGACATAAAGTTCTTCCTAGTTCCTACGGAGTCTTTTATATGCTAGGGAGGCGTGATATTAAGTTCGTGCTGACATGATGTTGAGACCAGCCGTATGACGTTCTTTGGATACGAAAAGAAGGATTATGCTTACAGTAAGACGCTGGAAACCGAGCTGACAACGCACTAGAGAAACACTTGACCTACTGAATTTACTGAATTTTCATAGAGATTGCTGGCAGAGCGACTCAGCTGTTTCGTACATGCTTTCAATCACCTTTCTCAGAGAGAAGGCTCTACATCCATCAAGAGACGATTGCATTATAACAGCGCCTCACCAGCTTTCGTAGCATCATCGATGTTCAGCTCCAGAAACTTGACTAATCTGGGTTACGCAATTATCCCGCGTTTCAAGCCGACTGCAAAAGTAGTAGTAAGCAATGCCACATTACATCGAGCTCAAGTTGGGGGCATGTGACGCTGAGGCTCAGAGCTGTGTGGACCAAGGATCTGTCAATCCTGCATATGGATGGTGACATTTCTGCTGATCCTCTATGGAGGGGAAGAGACACTGGCAGTTGAGGGAAGATTCACTTTTGACTGTCAAGTTACTAAAGAGCGGAACAAAGTGTATAACGCACCCATCGCTAACAAGCACAAGACCTGCCGCGGCATCTAGCCAAACCCAATCAAGATCTAATCAGACGGTTGGATAGTGTAAAAATAGACTTATTTCAAGGTTAGTTTCAGATCATGTCCTCGACATGATCAGGTGCGCGACGCAATATCTCGTATCAATAGCACCACCTCTGCATGTCTTGATTCTCTACACCCTCATTTACCCCGATGTTGGTTGTCAACCGCCTCCGCCATTCTCGAGTCCCGAGGCCTCTTGTGTTTCCCAAGACTATACAGACGGAGCATTATCGTTTTCTGGTTACTCATGTCAGACTTGAGCTGGGCTGTGCAATTGGTTATTTTTAAGCTTACCTAAAGAAAATGGGCCGAGGCCATCGGTTCAAGAGGCGGGCTGGGCTTATTCTTGGCTTCGCTGGAGCATCCGTCAACTGAACGGCTGGGCTTAGTGAGATTTGAGAGCCTGCCGCAAAGCTGAACTTTTGGCTTGAAATTTGCACTTTGGGGCCAACATATTACGCAAAGATGGATGCAAACATAGACATTTTCGCAATCTGATCAGCAAAAGATACGAGAAGGATCGAGTCCTTCATCCTCCAGTACTCAAGCCAAGATTAGATTGACAACGCAGACCTCGTGAGAAAAGCAGTGGCTCAGCTGACCTCGTCTCTAGCTCTTCAACCCCAGAGCCCGGTTTCTCGGGTATGACAGTTACAACTTGCGGGATAAACTTGTCTTGGGGGCTGACCCCCTCCACCCACGATCAAGGCCTCAGCCCTGACAATTTGGGGATAGCTTCAAATGCGCAGCAGCTAGCGCTGATCTTAACCTTGCGTGATCAGGCGCAGCAGCTCCCAAGTTCTCGTGGAAGCTCGGGGCACCCGAAAATAGTAACTCTTTGCTAATTGACGTAGGGCATGACATGAACCCATGCTGTCTGTCAAGCTCCAGCTCAGCCTTACCAAAGGCTAATTTTGAGTGTTGGAGTGAAGTATCCCGCTATGGCGCCAGCCACCACCATCTTTTAGAGGTGAGCCCACGATCTGGGCGATGCTCCTAAAGCTTGAATCAAGTAGCATACGATTGTGTATATAAACAACGTTTGGTTCCCTCGATTCGATTAAATTTTATCATCATCTCTTCTACAACAATCACAACTACCTTCGCTACAACACCGTCGCTTCACTTTTACTACAGCTTCAATCGCTTCAACACAATTTTCTTAACAACCCTTCTTTACATATACTCTTTCATCTCTCAATATGCGCTACTCATACACTCTTCTCGCCTTTGCCGCTACGGCTCTGGCCCTTCCCACTGCAAAGCCCGCCGATGACGGTTCATGGGCTCCTGGTATGTTTGACTGATCCTATCATCCAGTTTCATACTAACAGCATCAGGTAAATACGAGGGCGGTGATACTGGAAAGGACGACGGCAAGTGGGCTCCTGGTAAGACTTCAAGCCCTATCCAACAACTCACAATACTAATCAATACCAGGCAAGTATGAGGGTCCCGGCACCGGCTTTGACGACGGCCAATACCACCCTGGCAAGGACGATAAGAAGGCTAAGCGCTACGATGACGGTAGCTGGCACGAGGGCAAATATGAAGGCAAGTCTCAGACCAAGTATGATGACGGCAAATGGTATCCCGGCAAATACCCTGGCAGCAAGGAGAAGCGCAATGATGATGGCAGCTGGCACCCTGGAAAGTATGAGGGTAAGCCTCAGACAAAGTACGATGACGGCAAATGGTACCCTGGAAAGTATCCTGGCGGAAAGGCCAAGCGCAACGATGATGGAAGCTGGCATCCCGGCAAATATGAGGGAAAGCCCCAAACTAAGTATGACGATGGAAAGTGGTATCCCGGAAAGTACCCCGGTGGAAAGGAGAAGCGTGAGGATGATGGAAGCTGGCACGAGGGCAAATATGAGGGCGGAGACACTGGCTTCGATGACGGTCAATACCACCCCGACCAGAAGGCCAAGCGCAATGACGATGGCAGCTGGCACGAGGGCAAGTATGAGGGTGGCAAGACTGGCTATGATGATGGAAAATGGTACCCTGGAAAGTACCCCGGCAAGGAGTAAAAGTGTTATTAAACATCTAGATGGGTTTTGGAGTTTGGTATTGGGTTACTGGTTTGGGCATTTGCATATTCTTGGCATCAAACATTCCTTCTTCTTCTGATAGGCTTCAAATTGCCTATACTACATATTATTTACATAGGACACTCCTTTTAATTTTTTAGGCTAGATATCTTTACTTTTCTTGCCTCCCTTAGCTTGATACATAATATTGGCTTTTCATCAACAGTTCTGGACTGATTTGTGTACAAGTTATCGAGGCGGGAGTCCTTGTGTTCATCTTTCTCATTATTTAATTCAGTTCTCAAAGTTGCTGTACAAGCTACAGTAACCCTGCAGGAAGAGTCTTCTTATTGGTGGAGGATGTGCATGACAGGGATCCGTTGATCATTCTTCGAACTCCGAGCCCCTCATTCACTTCGCTTACCAACTCTCGCCCAACAACAATGGCAGAACTTGTCACTTTCGAACGAACTATATCGCAGCAGATTCACCGGGAAGACAATGCCGAACCTGCTTACCAAGAACACGACAGCATTGCTGTGAGCGATAATGCTGCGGAGCCAAGTGAACAAGCTGACGCTGAGTACCCAGCGGGCATCAAATTCTGGCTAACCATGCTCTCCGTGGTCTCCATCCTCATCCTTGCCAGTATAGACATGAACATAGTCGCCACTGCAGTCCCAGCCATCACCGATCATTTTCACACCGTCGCTCACGTCGGCTGGTACTCATCCGCCTTCAGACTCTGCGTTTGCGCATTCCAGTTCATCTTCGGGAAAGCATACAAGCTCTTCTCTACCAAACGCGTCTTTCTCATCTCTAATGTTATCTCCATAGTTGGATCTGTACTCTCGGGCGCTGCTGTTTCGTCGACGATGCTTGTTGTCGGTAGAGCTGTCGCTGGACTGGGATCTGCAGGACTGTTCGCTGGCTCGTTCATCATTATTGTTCAGTCTACTCCTCTTCGTCGACGACCTGTATTTCTGGGAATCTTGGGTGCTGCTGAAGGGTTGGCTACCATTGCTGCACCGTTACTTGGCGGTGCGCTTCAGACTCTCAGCTGGCGATGGTGCTTTTACATCAGCGTGCCTACTGGTGCAGTCACTCTACTTCTTACCATGTTTTGTCTATCGGATGACCAGAAACCTAGCGCTGTTGCTGAAATGACGTTTATGCACAAGGTTGCTCAGCTCGACCTTGTTAGCAACATGCTTCTTCTCCCAGCGCTCACAAGCCTCTTTCTCGCCCTTTCATGGGCTGGCACTATACACCCATGGAGTCGCGGCCAGGTGGTCGGACCTCTCGTTATATTCGCTGTTCTTCTTGGTTTGTTCGTCTGGAACCAGATCCGCCGAGGCGATACTGCTGCACTTCCGCCTCGCATCATGAAGCATCGCTGCATAATCGCGGGTTTCATCTTCATATTCTGCGTCAACAGCACAGGCGTTGTACTAGAATACTACCTACCTACCTACTATCAACTCGTCCGTGGATACACGCCCGTCAAGAGCGGCTACATGATGTTGCCTATCATCATCGCGGCAACAGTCGGTTCACTCATCCATGGAGCTGGGACCAGTGTATTCGGTTACTACACGCCTTTCATGCTCTTCGCATCCATCATCATGCCAATTGCTGCAGGCCTCATCACTACATTTAAAATTGATACCAGTTTTGAAAAGCTCATTGCTTACACGGCACTTTCAGGTTTTGCCTACGGCATTGGGTTCATTGGCCCTCAAACAGCTGTGCAGACAGTTCTCCCAGCTGAAGACGTCCCGCTTGGCTTATCCATTATGTTGTTTGCTCAATCATTTGGTCCAGCTCTGTCTGTTCCCATTGCGCAGGTGCTCTTCACAAACCGGCTTTCTGATAACCTTGATGGCATCGTGCCGGGGCTGAATGGGACGCACATCAGCAACAGCGGTCTTACCGAGATGGCTGTCAATGTACCAGAATCCGCGATAAGACAGGTGCTAATTGCAATTGACAAAAGTCTCGGGCAGACATGGTATCTTGTGGTTGGGTTGGCTTCAGTCGCGCTAGTTGGGAGTCTGATGACAGAATGGAGATCAGTAAAGGAAAAACGCGAATGAACTGATATCCAGGTCTACTGGCCACTACTCGACCTTTTAGTCTTGAGTATAGTGATGAAGCAATGATATTGGCCCTCCCACTGTGAAGACTCTGCTAAGTTAGAGGACTGTCGAGATGAATGGTCGGGGCGAACGGGAGCACTATAAGATGGTGAGTTAGACAATTTTAGCAAATGGATTGCTACCTTTGACAAGAACTTATTTGATCACCCAATGTTCGCAAAGTTCATCTAACAGACTGAGATTAGGGAAATACAAAATTTGTTGTCGTTGTCCTCTCTACCACCTGCTACCTCCAACATGATGTGTTGGCCATCTTAATCCGCGTGTGAAGCGATGATGCCCGCCACCTTTTCAGTCTGACTCAACTGCACCATATGTCCAGCGCCAACCCTGTCGATCTCACTACCCGCCAGGCCCGCGAACTGTTCCTGCAGCTCAACAGGTAACATTTTGTCCCCCTCGCAGATGATGTAGACACTTGGTACCTCTCTCCAACCGCAGTACTGAAGCTTGGTCGCCCATCCTCTGTCAGCTTAATGTTGAAGACCTGGAAGCCACTTGTTGGCCTCATCGTCTGAGAAGTCGCTGTAAAGCAGGTTTCTGGGGTCTTTGCATGATTGCGTACCATTTGACTCCTGGCGGGTGGTTAGAAACCGGGCGATATGCATGAGAGTCGAGGATCTTACGTGGTAGTCAAAGAACTCCATTGGCCCTTGTTCATAGCCCTCGGGTGCAACCCCAGCTGTGATGAAGATGACCTTCTTCACACCTCTAGTCTTTTCGGTATCCTGCCTGGCTTTAGAAGTCAGGTCTTTGAGGGCACCGCTGCCAATGAAGCCTCCAGCTGAGTGCATGACTGCAACGACACCTTCATCACCTGCTTCTTCAACGACAGGGGCAAGGTCTTTGGCGATGTTCGCAATGTCATCATCCATAGTCGGACGGTCCGGAGGAGTCTTTCCAGTGCTATAAATCGTCGTGATTACTGTTTTGAAGCCTCGTCCATTGAGGGTGTCGGCCAGAGGCTGGAAGACCGTGGGGCCTTCATAGAAGCCGGGAACGATGAAAATTGTAGGAGCCATGTTCTATTGCCAGTTAAATTACTGTTGCAAGAGATTTTGCCTAAAAGGATTCGAATTGATAGCGATCATATCGCCTTATAACGCCCTGAGCGTTCATATTCTGACGTAAGCCTCAATTCAATAGTCTGCTACTAAATGACATGCGTGGCGTTGGTGCATTTTCAGATTGGTGCATCGGAGTCACAAATCACATCAAGATCATGCATATTGGAGCAGCAAGAATTGATCACTCTGTTGAATACTGGCTTTTAGTCGGCTGGTCCTCTTTGAAACGTCTTCGTTCAGAGGGAAACTGAGCATGCTCATGAACAACTAATTCCCTTGTTCTCCAAAACCGTCACTTCCGGTTGGCCCCCAACTAGACGACATAATCGGTTCTCGGCACCGTGAAATACATACTCCAGAATCCCCACGGTCAGCTGAGTTACAAGAGATGCCATTTGTCTGCCATCAATTGTCCCTAAAGCAGCCTGCACCTTGGCTTTCGAGTCATCAGATATATCCCTCAAGCTGACAAGTAACGGCGCGTCCAAGAATGATTGATGCGTTGTGCCATCAATCTGAAGCAACAAACCTGGTCCACGCTGGTTCTTCCAAGTTTCGTTCCACGACGGACCTTGGTCACGAGAATGAGGCCTGCCAATGAGGAAGAGGGGTTTGTCAAGACCAGTTTTGACGACAGGGCCGAGCATGTCGCCGTCAAGATTGATAGCGCCCTGGATGCGGTCGTCGTTGAACAATGTTGACACAGCAGTCGCGCCTCCAATTGAATGACCAACGACAAAGATGCGGTCGACTTCAGTGAAGCCGAGCAAGTCCTTTGCGGTGCTATTGTCTTGGATTTGATCAATGATGAAAGAAATGTCTTGCGAGCGAACCTATGTCAATACGAGTTAGTAATTACTTCAAGACCTAAAGTTTCAGTCAATCACCTTCGCTGATGTTTCCAGAACGGTCTGGTTCCCTTCGCCGACAACGCCAGTGGTGGAACTCCGATCTGGATACTCAATGATCGAAGCGTCGTAAGCATGATCTACTGTGACCACGACGTAACCGTGGCTAGCTACCGACCTTGCCATGGCGCTGTACATGAGTCTCGATACGCCACGACCCGGGGAGAATACAACGACTGTGAATCTGGTTTCATTCTTCTCAGCCTCTTTTGCTGAACGATTCATATCAGGGAGTCGGCAAAGGTTCAATTGCAAGTCTTCAAAAACTCCAGATGGCAAACCCATGGCTTCAGCCTGTCGTCCGAATACGTCTTGAGTTTTGGGAGGCATATATGAAACACTGACATCTCCATCCGGACAAGACTTATCCTGGGCATTGATGGGAATGAAAGCGGAGACCAGAACACGACGCTTCTCGGGACTTGCGCTGGGAGCGTAGGGATCCAATCTGGCTTCATCAGTGAGAGTTTTGATGTTCAGACCAACGTGATAAGGCCCCGAGGATACTGATGGGATCAATAGCCCGGTGGATATGGCAGCAAAGCCAGCGGTCACATTGAAAAGGTGCGTGCTAAGTCGCATGTTGGACGATTAACTTGAAAGATACAGACAGATGAGATGCTGAAGTAGTAAGGTTGATGAAGATATCTGGGTATTATGAGAAGGGACATAATATATAAAGCGCCACGGAAGCCATGGAAGGCCCATGTGAGTCCTTTAGTGTAGCCTCGTATGATTGCCATCCTTCGGATCTGCAATGTAGATCATCTATACGAAGAGAATGGAGACACTGAAGAAGCCCCTGCAACTTGCACCGTAAACCAGGGCAAAAATAAAGTATCACTAACAAACTATTTTTAATGATGGATCTCGCTTCCAGTATTACGTGAGACTATGGTCGCACCGACAGATCGATCAGGTTCGCTTGCGACGCGAATGCAAAGGAGTATTTCTCGAAAGCATAGACATGTCCTTCAATCCATTAGTAAACCTGGTGAAGGTTCTTGTTCTCTCCCTGATAGATGTCATATCAATGATGATTCCCTGATATATATGTCAGCTTTATCTTAGTCTGTATTACCTTGGTCTATGTTCAGAGGACCAAATCTCGCTCGTCTGATTAACCGTAAGCACTGGAAAATAGCCCAGGCTCACGGTCGAAATGAAGTTAGAATGCCTCCTTGGCAAACACCACAATTCAGCACTTGTTATCTCTCACGCAATCATGATGACATATCGCGACTCTTTTTCAGAACCGAAGTAGCATGACGAAGAAGCGAATGCTAATTATGTCTAACATGAACAATCTTTGATGATTTGTCATTGCGTCGTTCGTCAACCCCTTTGTGTTGTTGTTGTTTTGATAAGACAAACAGCGATGCGTCTTGGTGACTCGGTGTGATTAGACATTTCACTGGTGAAAGTGACCGTTACAGGGGGAAGCTGCATGATTTCTAGCGGTTTCAGTGGGTGATCCTCACTGTAGCCCCGCTGTTTTCCGACCTTCGGTCATAGAGTTTCAGCTTCAGTAGTCCCCTTTCCTTCGCAAGGCATGGAATGTCTCGTGCTTGATGATCGTTTAATACTACATCCACGTTAAGCGGTAGCGTAAGTAAGCTGAAGACATCTTTATTTGACTTATAGAAACCATATAGTGTGTCAATTAATGTTTTAGTAAGAAATGTCAAGCTTGTTCAATTCCTTGTTTGCCTTGGTCCTCGAGTTTCTTTTCTTTTTTTCGTGTAACCAGCAACCAACGTGATAACGCACTCACGTCTCAGCCTGCCGCCTATACCATGCACAACCCCTCAATATCTCTCCGACCTGACTCAAAACGTTCATCTCTTATCTTGGGGTCTCATGCGCCTCGCCCCCGGGAGTTGCCCAGCGAAAAGATATTGGCAAGCCAATAACCATCACAAAAACCGACATCAGAGGTGCTTTGGCTCTATTGAAGAAGGCAGACTCACAGCCCGAATCTGACTCGAAAACGCCAATGGTTACGAGAACGATATCACCCATAGCAGGCAGCAAGCCTCCGGCGCGTAAACCTGCTGCCAAACGAGTCAGAGCTGAGGATTCAAACCCGCCTGCACGAGCAACGCGTTCTTCGAAGCGACAGAGAGGAAAGGCTTCGACAATAGCACCTCGCGAAAGCCCTAAGACTCCGGTACCCAAGCGCAAACCTGCAGATACTGTGGTCATCAGCTCAGATGACGAAAGCGACCTTAATGAAGCCGAAGATCAGTGCCTCGATACGAAAGAAGAGCCAAATGACAATCAGAGTGAGCCCGAGCGAAGCCACTGGGACGAGCCTTCCCCAGACCCAGATTCCCAGCTTCTGGAAACCGCTGCGGAGCACGAGAAACGCAACGGTTTATCAACGCCATTCCAGGATGCAGAAGAGGCAAATCCCGGCACCGCTTCTGCATCACTTGCTCAGAACGGTTCAGGGCGTTCTCCCGCAACTCCACCTCAAAAGATTGGTGTTGCATCTCTCGGCATGACAGATCAAGAAATCGGCGATCGGATCCGCAAGAGCTTATCCTCCATAGCGCATAAGCAACAACCAGGAATCGAACAAAGACTGGCAGAGCTCGACGCCGAACTCAAGCGTGCGAGACAAGCCTTACTGGAAGCTGACAGCGCAAACTACGGAATGGTCAAGAACCGCGAGCAAAAACAAGAAACCATTTCCGCCGCTTTGAAGAGATCCGAAAAGGCATGCGCCCATTACACAAAGACCGTCGAAGCGCTGGAATGCGTGCAGAACCTTGGGCTTAGCAGCGTCGCCAGCGCTATAAAGAATCTAGAGAAGGCTGTAGAAGACGCCGACAAAGACCAAATTGTTGCCCGCGCTGCCTATGATAAAGCCTGTCGTGAGTTTTCTAGCTTTGAGGAGTACGCTGAGGATGTGAAGAAAGCACTTAATGAAGCGGATGCCAAGTTTCGTGAGGTTTATCGGAGAAATTATCATTCGAAGAAGGCTTCGGATGAGAAGAAGATCGCTTGTACTATTCGGATGGTGACTGATGCCAGAGATGATGAGGGGAATTTGTTTGACGATTTTATTCTTGAGTTTGATGCGACTGTTCGACAAAAGGTGCAGGAGTGAGAGGCATAGCCATTATCGATGGCTTGATAGTGGATTCTTGCTTGGCCGCTTGTGGGTTTCAAAACTTGGGATCTTTGTCTTTTCGAGAAGATGTGATAAAAAGGATGGGGAATATCTATCTGTAGCTGCGCAGAAACGTAACGAAGTTAGGATGAGACGGACTTTCTACGGGACATAGGAAAATTAAACATACATTATCGGCATTATGTAAGGCTTAAAAAGCCTAATCTCAATTCTTTTAGAGGAGCTTGTTATCTTGTTGATAGCAGGTGTTGATCTCTGAGGAACGTGGTTGCTACCCTTAGTCATACAGCGAACCCCAAAAGAGTACGCGTGTTCCTTCATCTTACAGTCTCACAACACCGTGTCAAATCTTATCTAACAACAACCCCTCACTCGTCATTCACCGCTCACCAAACATCTCAACATCCAACAAAATGATCAAACTCGTCGCATTCGACCTCGATGGCACTCTCGCAGAGAGCAAGCAGGCAATCCTCGACTCAATGGGCGAAGCTCTCGCCGATCTTTTGAGCGTCGCACACGTCGCAGTCATTTCAGGTGGCAATTGGCCTCAGTTTCAGAAACAAGTCGCAAGTCGTCTTCCCGCACGAGCTGATCTCTCAAAACTCTGGCTCATGCCCACCACCGGCACAAAACTCTACACGCACAAGGGCGATGAGTGGAAGGTGGAATATGCGGAGCTCTTTAGCGAGGAGCAGAGGAAGAATATCATTGAAGCTTTCAACGCTGCTCTCGACGCAACGGGTTTTCAGCCAGAGCAGACTTGGGGTGAGCGCATTGAAGATCGGGGCAGCCAAATCACCTTTTCTGCTCTCGGCCAACAAGCGCCCCCGTCCGCGAAGGAAGTTTGGGATCCTGACTTTGAGAAGCGAAAGATTATCCAAGCAGATTTGTACAAGCGACTTCCGGATTTATCTATCAACATGGGTGGAGCGACTTCTATCGACATCACACAGAAGGGTGTTGATAAGGGCTATGGGTTGAAGAAGCTCTCGGCGGCGAGTGGGATTCCGCTGAAGCAGATTATGTTTATTGGAGATGCAATCTTTCCGGGTGGAAATGACTATCCTGCCAAGGAGCTGGGACTGCATACGGTGCGGGTGAAGAACCCGGATGGGACTTTGGCTGCTATTGCGGCTATTGTCGCGTGCTTGAGTGAGACTGGTCCTTTGCATTGAGATGAGGCTCCCATCAATGGTATTTCCCGATTGTGAGTAAACGAACCTCCTTCCTGCTATCAAGGAGATAGACAGAAAACATCGTTCATGTTGGAGGGCAACAGAGACGATGATACAACATACAACGCATCCTCCAACTAATGAGGACTCAAAATAGTCATTGTTGATACAACTCAATTGAGCATCGAACCTAAAATGTAACTCATTCTTTCACGTGAGCGACATGACATGCGCCTTTATCATTGTGTCCGGGTTGAACTTGTGCGCGCCGATGCGTAATATAACGCGTGAGGGTCATACCCCGATAATGACCACTGATGGAACGGCAACTCTCATAGAATTCAGTAATTATAGGCATAATTCTAGATATATAATTGTAACTCCAGAAAACTTCCTAACCTAATACTTCCGAAAGCTGAAGTTTGTTCTCCCAGCGACGGATCTGGTGATGGTCGATGCGGATCACGACCTTGGCGAAGTGCTTCTGCTCCTTCAGCCTTCTGTAAGCCTCCTTGGCATCTGCCAGCTCAAAGACCGTATCATCATATACAGGTTTAAGCTTCCTCTCATCAATGTATCGCACAAGCCCCTTGTACTGATTCTGGCTTCCCATGAGAAACCCACGAACAGTGCACGTGAACATGAGAGCACCCATCAAAGGAACGACCTCAGTGTCTTGCGCAACAGCACCAACGATCTGGATAGAGCCATAAGGGCGCACTGCTTCCAGTGACTGTTTGAGGGTCTCGTTACCGCCGATGTCGACGATCATATCGAAGCCTGCTCCATTAGGTGTCAAAGCTCGAGCTTCCTTGCCCCAGCCAGTAGGGTTTTCGCGATAGTTGACAACGTGAGTTGCACCAAGCCTTTTCAACTTCTCCGCTTTCTCTTGAGTCGAGGTAGTCGCCACGACGGTGAGCCCAAGAGACGATGCGAGCTGCAGCATTGCCCCACTGACGCCTCCAGTTCCCTGAACCAAGACCCAGGTGTGCGGTCCAATCTGGTCTTTGCTCAGTTCCGAGAGGGCATTCCAAGCTGTGAGCCAGGTGACGGGGAGAGTAGCAGCTTGAAGCCAGTCAAGAGAGTCCGGCGCATGAACAAGAGCCCCTTCCGAGAATACTCCATGAGTTCGAAGAGTTCCTTTGGTACCTAGACCGAGCATGGTTGGTACATCAGACATGTTGACATCGGCGTCGCTTCCTCTTTCCACCACCACGTCCGGTGCAGGAAAAGTGATGACACGATCACCAGGCTTGTAGTCTTCGACAGAAGATCCAACAGCTTCAACTGAGCCCGCTCCGTCACATAGAGGGACCATGGGTGGGGTGATGGGGCCGAATTGCTAGACCTTTTCAGTTAATGTCGACGTCTCTCGGCATTTAGACACCTACAGCTGATATAGCAATGACGAGGTCTCGATAGTTGAGACTGGCTGCATGGAGTTTGACTAGAACCTCAGTTGGACCGAGTTCATCTTGAGATGGAATGGGCACATTGTCTTCGTACTTGAGCGACGTCTCAAAACCCTGCTGGTCATTAAGAATCCATTGTCTTGCCATGATGGGCTGTTCTGGGGATGAGGAGGTGAAATATTGTTATTGGGATGAAAGTATGTAGTTGGGGCTGAACACGAACGGGGTCCTTGTGTTTAAATACTTGATTCCGCATAGATGCATTCCCTTCTTGTTGTTTACTCAGCCAGTGGAAAGTTGCGGATGTGCGGGGCGTGATAACAAAGCAACCCGCAATCCAGAGCGGAACGATCCCCTGAACTTAAATCACCATATTTTTCCTCCACTACCCTGCTTATGCGTTAAGGCTTGGCGAAACGCTGGTCCAAAGTTTCTGCGTTCTGCTCATCTCACCCAGATCGTTCCGACTTCCACCTTTCCATCCTATCAGGACCAATATCTAGTTCCATCATACATAGCGCAAACTCATCAATGTCGCTGGGAGACATATCCGCCATTGCCTTATCATGGTCGTTCCTGCACATAAAGCCTATGTTACTTTCTGCACACCTCTTTGTCCAAGTGAATGCCGACTTCGCTTCCCAGAGCCCCCTTCTCGTGGTGATAGGCAAGGTTCCATAACAAGGTCCAGATTCGGTTTTCAACAGCTCATATCCCGATTGCAGGCCCATGGATACACACCAGGTTCTCCGAACGGACTCTGACAGAATCCATGAATGCCAGAGTAGCTGTTCAGGAGAGAACTGGCCCAGAAGCAGTGGTAATGTGAAATATTGAGGACCTCGGTTTGTGAGATGGTTCTCCATGATGATAGCCCCACTAGCTGTTGCCTGAAAAGCGCCAGACATCATTTCCTTCGTCCAATCTTGTAAAGTCTCAAGATGCTGCTCAGCCCTGTGACGTTGACGCAGATCACCGTCCAACAGGCGGATCGTGCAATAAGTCAGAAGTGTTTGGACACGGCTTAGGCTTTCCAGGATACTTCTTTCGGTGCTTCTGCTGCCTTCATATTCCAATAACTTCTCAGCCTTCTGCTCTACGATCCGAAGCACCATCTCATTGGTCTCCGGTGTTCTTGACAAATATGAAGACAGTGTTGTGAAGGCATCGCCAATGCAGTCGGGAAGGCAATTTCTGTATAGTTCGTGATGTATAAACACGTTGCTTCCGGTTCGGATCCAGTCGCTCAGCCAATCCCTTGTCTGGTATAAAAGTCCCCGAATCATCTCCGTCGTAAGATGCGCCCGGTTCGACTCTTGAATCGGAACTGTCCTCCAAGAATCTGGATCAAGAAACCAAGCCACCTTCAAATCTTCCAACGAGATAGTCCCAGGAGTGTTTTGGTGGTGCACATGATTATCCACTTCTATGTCTACCAGCTCAAACGAACTGCCACCTTGTCCAGGCTGCAACAACTCTGCTCCCGGGAAGACGTCCGACGGAGAAGCTTGTGCCGAACAATTCTGTGTAGCTTGATAGACAAAGGTGTTGGGCAAAGGCTCATAGAGACAATCCAGGCCCCGAAGGTCACAACGGCGGCACTTGGGCTGCTGCTTGGTGCACTTCCTCTTGGATGATTGGCATGCCTTACAAGCTTTCACCTCGTATCGGCTCACACCCAACCGGCTCATGATTGGGTCAATGAGAAAAGCCTTCGGGATATTCTGCCGTTCACAGTAAACGCATGGTTGTTTGCGGATGGCGAAGCCTGCTTATAGATCAGATTGCGGATGGGATGCTGCTCGTTACGGTTAGTCTTCCGCGCTGCTTTTCTCTGCATGCTGATTAATGGTATTTAGGCGGGCCAGTGACTGAGTGAGGGGACATTCAATACAAACGAAGACAATGTGACAGCTCGTAAATACAATTCTTCGTCAAAATATACAATGATTTCCAGCTGATAAAGCAGCACAAAGTGCGGTATCTAAGTAATTCTCCGTTTTATCTCATGGTAGCGACGATTCACTGAGTGGGGCCATCTCTGAATTGTCAAAACAAAAACCAAACTTGCCGTATCTTTCTATCAAGCGACCAGCAGCAACGAAGTTAATGGCCCCTCGAAAACAAGTGAAAACTTTTCAATCACCAAGAATTTTAAAGCTCGAGTCGCAGGAACAATGGATCGATTGGTTCTTTGAGCTGCGAAGCATCGCCAAAGGCTTTGAGATATGGGACGCGATAGGTCCCGATCAGCCAGAACAAGATGGCGACATACTGCAACCTCCCAAGGTTGAATCATACACGAACCTGAAGGCCCGCCTGAACCAGGAAGCTCGCGCTGAAAACAGGCCAGCACTTTCCGAGGAAAATATCATACTCTTGCAAACTTCACTTTGTCGAGAAGCCGAAATTGAGCTTACATCCTACCAACAGAGAGCGCAGAACGAACAGGCAGTGCGCGACTTAATCCTATCATCAGTACATTCGGACATCTACGAGAGTATCATTGTGAAAATTACTAAAGACGAGCCCAGATATACAACACATCAACTGTTGAAAACGCTTAGAGCGAGGTCGGTCTGACAGGTTCACGTTTTCAAATGGGCATACTCAACACATACCAACATGTGATAGATGAAGCCAAAGATGGCGAGTGTCAATCCAACCACTTGGTACTTCAAGTGGAGAAATCATTTCTCTCGGGCAAAAGACTATGGTTGCGTGTATGTGAGCGGCAACTACACAATTGCCGAATTTATCAGAGCGGTCGCCCTTCACACTGACGAGCGATGGGCTTGTCGGTCACTGATTGCATAGTCCAGATCCCATCGCCCGGACCAGACTCCCCTTATATTCGAAGAAATCGCTGAGTCTTTCTATCGGAATTCCTTATCCAACAACATCGGCTCAGAAACGCTGAAGACTCATGATAAAAGTATTCGACATTCCGCGAACATCTCTCTCCCCCTGGGTGCCCTTGCAAGAGAAAAAAGCACCCATGGACAGCGGATGAGTGTTGCTATGTGGAATATGTCATCACGAAGATGTCGTCGCTCCCATTCAAGAACCTTTCCCCCGAGGGGTGCAATGCAATCCTGCTCGAAATTCATAAGCCGAAACGGGCTCCACTGCGAGAGGTTTGGGAGAAGAAGGGTTGGCAAGTCACACGAATATGATTTACAGGCTGGAACAGGTCCTGCTGCGCAGTGGAAACGGGAGAGCTATATACATGTATCTCGTGCATTTGATAGCTCTTATGAAAACAATACTGCGGTCTATGTCGGATAGCTTTTTCAGCCAAGCCCTAAAGTGCGACAGCAATTGCCAAGGCTGCAAGGCCTATTAAAGGGTTGACCTTTCCGCCCGCGTCGGCCATGACCGGGGGCTCAGTCGCCATTCCTGGAGCTCCGCCATCAGTCGTAGTACCATCCATACATGTATCAGCATCACAGGTGGCTATTGGTTGTTGGAAGGACGTCGCTAGTCCAACTGTTGTGTCAGGCTGAGGGGCTTCAGATTGTGAAGCCATTTCTGACTGCTGCGAACTCGAGCTTGACTGAGTAACTTGGGTAGTGACAGAAGCCGGGACAGAGCAAGCAGTTGGTGTTATCAGGGAACCCCCTCCATTGAAAGGGTTGTAACCGAGACATTGGGCGTACTGCGCAGCACAGCTAGCCATATTGGCATCCGGTGCGGTGCGACAGGTGTTATAGTCATCGTTACACTCGGTAACGCAGTCGTATGTTTCAGGTATACTGGTATCTGTACTAACTGCGGGAGTCGTGGTGTCAGCACCGACAGGAGACGATGAGCTCCCGCCATATCCGGGTGCTGAAGAGCTGGGAGCGCTCGAGCGCGTGTTGATAGTAGTGGCCGACTCCGCAGCAGCTGTGCTCAGAGCACCCGTAGCGCCTCTGGAACAAGCTGTCGGCGCTGTGATTGAGTTTGAACCCAAGAATGGGTTGAATCCGAGACATCTTTCATAGTCCTCCGCACAGAAGGCTTGGCTGGCATCCGGTTCAACTTGGCATGAATTATATGCATCAGTGCAGGCAGTTGCGCATTCATCGCGCTTGTACAAACGTGCAAAGACTAGTCCTGTAAGCACGACAAAGAAAGCGAAGGTGGGCCTCATCCTGACATGAAATTGATGTTAGTGATGAGTCAAAGTCGACACATATGGAAGGGAACGGAAATAAAGAGCGATGGAATGAGCGGAACGTTTATATTGGGGAACCCAATACTTATACTCATCTTCATACAACTCACTGTATCACGTCCAGTCGTCGAGGGGATACTGAACTGCTTTGAGGCATTGGTTCCCCAGCTGCTACCATCCGAGACATGGCTCCTATTCATCCCGTTTGCGTCTTGTGCCATGGGCAATCGCAGAGGGGATATAGCGAATTGGAGTACACTGATTTTTCATGCATCGAAGTCATGTGGTACTATTGGATTCGGTGCTAGCTAAATGCAGACATGTACATGAGGTTGGCACGATGTTTTTGGTCCGGCTGTTTTCGGTTGCTGAAACGACGCCACCAACAGTTCCGAGCACACAGCAGAAGCTACATATTCTTTCTTCTATGTATGAAGTTTCGGTTGATATTCTGATTATTGATTCAAGCTTTAAAATGACTGGTACGAGGCAGCGTTGTAAGGGCGCATCGGGTCTCCTCCCTGTCATTAAGCCCATCGACAATCAGAACAGCTGCCACACGTTTCACAAAGTACAAAGGCCACAATTGCATAAGGGTCAGGAATAAACAAAAGCAATTGAATCAATTTATTTTCAAGTCTGCTGACAAATTCTGTAGGAAGAAAAGGCCCAATCATACATACAAACTTACCTTGTTATCCACCTATTCTCCAATTCATGCCATCCAATACTAAAACGCATCTTAAAAGTTATCACCCGAAGAAAGGCCATCCCAAGAACTGACAGGGAGATGGACAGGGGGTTCAGACTCAAGTCTCAAGCTCGACATGCCTTCCAAGGTACTGCAAAAGCGCCCTTCATCAAATCCAGCCTCAGGAGTCATCTCTGCGAAGTCTTCGATAGACTGCTTGATATCGACCGGTGTCTCACAGCTATCAAGCATAGGTACGCTTGAAGGGGTGAATGAGCTCGATGTCATGGACATTGTGGTGTAAGAGCCGCCAGACATGGATGCATCACCAGTTACCGTCTCAACGACCGAACGGGTGTATGTACCTGCTTCACTGACCTCTTCAAACTCAGACTTCCAAGTACGACTAGTTTCGTCGCTTGGAGCTTGCATCACTCCAACAGGGGCCAGCCCCTGATCGTGAACATACTGGGCGATGTTAGCATCTTGCAAAGGTCGGACATACAGACCGAGATTTACGCCACGAGCGGCGGCAAGTCCATCGTGAATGCCCTCAACAAAATTCAGAAACTCCTGGTCGTACTCAGTGAAGCACTCAATGACACGAGAAGCCCGAATAATGTCAACTAGATTGTCGAGGAAACCGAGCTGCTCTCTTGGGTCGATCCGAGCGGCGTACGCAACCAGGATCTCAAACTCCACGAAGGTCAAGCCCTCTGACCCGCCAAGAGCGAACACGATGTCATCAACCGCTTGGTACAGGGCGTCTCTGTCAGCGGGCAACAGCTCTTGTTGATGATGGTTCGTCACAATCGATAACGCATCAAGAATGATGGCTCCTCTGTTGTAGTCAAACTTGTTCGAAATAGACTCCATTTTAGCGTTGGATGTGAAGTTGTTAGAATGAATGAGGCGGTGGTAGCTGGAAGGGTTAATGCCGAAGAGCTGAGGTGAGTCGATTTGGGTAATAGACAAGCGAATCTCGTTCTCTTATTATAGCAAGAACTTGCTGTGATGTGATGCCATGTATGGAGATCTCACCCGCCTTGTTCACAAGTTCCGTATGAGCTGTTCAGCTTGTTCCTTTGTGTCTATGTGCTCGCCGACAACAAAGAAGGATGTTAAACAAGAGTAAGTCGTGGTTTCCGGGCTCAACCCAGGCGAACAATAAGTGAGAACACGCAATTTGAGGTGTCTACAGCACAACATTTGGACACCCGTATCTCTGTTCGAGCTGATAAGTATAAGTTGAAAGAACTCCCGTCCGATGGCCGTTCTGCTGTGCAGGGGTAACGTCCCTTTGTGTTGGTGGTTGTTCTTTTTCCCATTCTTGGGTCTTGGGCTAATGATAGTTACAAAGCTCATACTTGCAGAAATTCTTTGCTGGATATATGATGTTCAATTTCACTCTGTCCCCATAGATTGGCGGATGCTGACATCGCTAAGGTTATGACTTCAAAACTTCGTATTTCGTACTCTAGAACGAGAGCCCTGGTTCTATTCTATTTTGGCATTATCGAACACTAATGAGCAAACCTGAAGTCCAGCCTCTTGTTGCCTTCGTCCTTAGTCGTCCTAAGATACTCGTCCTTCTCTCCATTTGACATGGCATTCCAAATGCGTTCTCGTGTCTTATTTCGCCACATGTAGTAGCCCTTGATGAAGATTGTCATGACCACGTTCCAGCCAACAAGTGCAAGGAGAACTTTGTTTCCTCGTCGGTACAAAGGCTTATCATCTTCACGATAGATCTGTGCGTATCGTTAGCCACGATTAAGATAGCGATGGACGTGGTCTTCAACTAACCTGAGATGAGATTACAGAGCTTGCCTGGCAGATCATGTTGTACATAGCACTGCCCACTGTTCTGGTGCGGACAGAACCAGCGTTTCGCGACGTCAAACTCACTGCAGAATTGTCAGTAAATGAACACAACTACAGAGAGTGAAGTTCATACCGTTAATTGAGTGAATGTAGGGGAAACCAATCATCAAGATTGTTGCTGAATACCACGCCCAAGGACTAGCATTTGCGGGAAGCAGCTCAAGTGTCAAGAGTAACACAAAACACCAGAAAGAATAGTAGAGCAAGAGAGCCATTCTGTTGTTAATCTTCTCTGAGTACCAAGAGATAAGGATTAAGTGTGCCAGGAAAAGAACATATCCTGGAATGGTCAACAGATTCGTCTCAAAGGTGCCGAATCCTAAGGCCTTCAGGTTGAGGGTAAGATAGGCAGTGACGGGGTTTGTAGGTATTAGCATGGTCCAACTGATCGCATATAGTGGCCAAAGGTCGTAGTCCATGAGTGCATCCCAGAGGAGCTTTAATGTAAGGCCTTGACGGTTATGCATGCCTCCCTGTACCACTATGTCAGTGTTGCTAGAGTCGGTAAGGTGCATGGTTCACTTACCTTACCCGGGTCGTCACGCAAGACACGGTTAACCATGATAACTTCTTCTCTTTCCGTAAACCAACCATCTTTCCCTCGGAACCAACTAGCTGTTTGGGTTGGGCCAGGCGGTAGGTAGAACCAAGACACCACACCGATGAAGAACGTCAATGTCCCTTCGAGAACAAACAGCCAACGCCAGCCTTCCCAACCTCCGACCGAACGCATATGAAGGATACCATATGCCAGAAATGCAGCGACGATGAAAGTGCCGTTTGAAGCGCAGTAGAAGAAGCCGACGCGCATAGGAAGCTCCTTGTTGGTATAGAAGTACGAGAGGTAAAGCAGCGCATCTGGAATGAACCCTCCCTCGATGAGTCCCAGCAGAGCGCGAGTTGCATAGAAGCTTTGCTTGTCTTGGACGAAACCTTGGCAGATGCCGATGATACTCCACGTAACCATCTGAATCGGGATCCAAACATCAGGACCGAGCTTCTTGGAGATCATTTGAGATGGCACTTCGGCGGACAAGAAGCAGAGGTAAAAGATCATCATTCCATAGTTGTAGTCATTGGTGTTGAGGCCAAGATCGTCGAGCATTCCATCACTCAGAGCCTGTGAGATATTGCCACGATCAAGTTGGAGCGCAAAGAACATGAGGCAAACCCAGGAGCAGATTCTTTTGTCTAACTTTAAGGCACAGAGCAGGTTAGTGTGAGATCGAATTGCCGATGGAACAGGAGCTTACCCGTCTGACAAGTTTCTTCTCCTCCTTCTCTGTCCATTCGGCGGTTGGGTCATATCTATGAATGCCTTCATATTCTGGGATAGGCTTGTACAGTTCTGTAGCTCCTCCAGATACAAAAGTGTCACCGGTGAAGTAAGCGCGCTTTTGTGTTGAACCGTAGTCGTAATCGGAGTCAGACGCCAAAATGATGGGGTCGTCGATCGTGGTGGACTTCTTGTCTGCCATATTGCCAGGCCCGAGTTGCGAAATGTGTCGGTACTCGGTCAACTACACCCTATCGGTGTGCCAAGCATGGTATATAAGTAGTTCGGGCATTTTTGTAAAGCCCATTGTTTTATATCGTGCGCTGAGGATTAAATGGTGCAATGGTACAGATTGTCTGGCATATGCCAGTCTAGTCTAGTTTTTCAACCATATATGTAACGCATAGGCGATGGTGCAATCTCTCACAGGACATGTCGAATGTCTCCAACATAACATTGGCTCAAAATCTCCAAATCTCCGCTAGATCTTATGCCGATGTCCCGCGTAGCTCGGTGGGTCGACATGGGAAGAGCTTGCAATGAGACATGAAACAGATGACTCCCAATAATGGAAATAGCCTTACTCGCGCATTTTGGGCTTGGCATTACCGTTAAGGCCGCAATTGTAATCCTTTCTGGAAGGGGTGGCTCTGCTGATCAACTCGACATGTTCGTCAGTTGGTCTCTCCCTGGAACGCGTGCGAGGGCGTGTCGATGGCGTCAACAACACTACCGAGAGTTTCTCCGGAATAAATAATGCTCGTCAAATAAAGTTGCATTAAACGGACTTTTTACTCAAGCCATCCTCCTGTTTAATCTCGAGGAGCTTATATCTCATACTTTAGTCTTTCCTTATGGAGATGTCCAGAGGGCAAGAAACGACCTTATCTGCTTCAGTGGAGATTTGAAGAAGCTCGCTCAAAGAGTGGGAATGTGATGAAAAGAGCCACTCGGAAGCAGGGTACAATTTCCCCGTTTTTGACCCGTCACCCCGCTCCATTTGCTCCGAGATGTTTCAAAGCCCCAGGAGCACATTTCGAAGGCCAGAGTTTGCATAATACAGGGGTCGTGGTATTCAAGTACATTGATTGAATGGTAGCTAGAAAATTAATCATGATGGAAATAAAATATAGAAAAAATAGATCGACTTTAGTTCTGGGCCAGGCTGTACGTTTTGTCGCCACTGGCTTTATTGAGTTGGGAGTTCCGAGGGAAGACGTGAATCACAAGGACGCAAAACTGGACTTTGCATGAGATCAAGCCATCAAGCAACTAAAACCTCGGAATAGTGAGATCAAATCTTTATGCATGTTCATAAAGATCCTGCCCCAAGAATGCAACAGGCATGCTTGAGAACAATACGCGAGTCCTCGGATGTCAATTGTTGGTATCTTACCCTAGAGACAGCGTAGACTTCTGGGAAACGCAAGTGAGGTCTCGCTGGTGCGTTAAAAATCAACCAATCAGAGCCACGCCCGGTTAGCTCAATCGGTAGAGCGTGAGACTCTTACGAGTACGCGATCTCAAGGTTGCGGGTTCGACCCCCGCATCGGGCTGTTCCTATAAAAACGATTGCGAGCAATAGCGAGGCATCTCTTTTTGCCTTTTTGCACTTTTTCTGGACTCTATTACCTTTTGCTGGAGAAGATAACTTGAATCTGTGACAAGGGCGATATTCGCGTCCAGCATCGGCCCCACTGTTGGCCTCAGGCGACAAGATGGGAGTTTTCAATGCGCGTCTGCTCACCCACAGTCTCTCCAAGAAGTGCTGACACAGAATTCAAATGCACTTAAAATAACTGAGCGGGGATCTCATCAGAACTTGACTCGTTTCAATGAGTGAAAATGGCACTCAATCCGAGCCAGTTCCACTGACCGCGTCATCTTGGTGGGTTGGTCAAGGGGCCAAACACCGCTAGCTCGCGAATATTCGCATTCAGAATACGAAAATTATCATCAGAGCCTCCTTAAAAACGTCAAAATGTCTGCCCCGTCCAGAACAATCTTTCTAATTTCTAAACCTTATCTTTTTCAGAAAAGTCTTGACTATCTTTTGTGGAATTTCTTGTCACGTCTTGAGGTCGTCGTTCATATCGTTATCCCTCTTTCAATTTTTGTATCCGAGAATGAGCGGAGATGGACCTTACGGACCCGTTGTCAACGGGACTCAAATTGTCTTCTTCGAATACTTGCCCAACAAACCTGCCGCAATTTCCTTCGTTGTCCTCTTTGGTATTGTCACCTTAGCTCACTTGATATTCCTTTTTATCCTTCGAGCCTGGTTCTTCATCCCCTTCATCCTCGGTGGTATCTGTAAGTAAACCCTGCAACCTTGACCTTGGTACCATCTGACATAGAGTAAGGTGAAATCTTCGGCTACTTCGGTCGAGCCCAAGCACACGATACCCCCGACAAGGCAGGTCCATTCATCCTGCAGAACGTCCTCCTCCTGGCCGGAACGCCCTTCCTAGCTGCAACAATCTATATGAGTCTTCGGCGCGTCGCCACGGCGCTTGACTCTCAACATCTTTCGTTTATAAGTCTTCGATGGTTGACAAAGCTATATGTCCTTATCGACATTGCATGCATTGTCAGTCAATTTATAGGCGCTATCATACCTGCCTCTGGCGAACCAGATGCCATTGCCAAAGGCCGAACTATTCTCATTGCTGGTCTGATAGTTCAACTTAGCGCCTTGAGCATCTTCATACTCACATCGCTGTACCTATACATAAGAATAAGACAAGAAACTGGGCCGTTCTTGGACTCATCTCTGGTACGGTGGCGGCGATACTTCAGAACCATCGAGGCTGCGACGATCATCATGATCATTCGCAGTATTGTCCGTGCAGTCGAGTATCTTCAAGGACAAGGGGGGTTCGTCATTTCTCATGAAGTCTTCATCTATCTCTTCGACGCGTTGCTCATGTTCTTGGTCATGCTCTTGTTTTTAATCATTCACCCGGGACGGCTGGTCAAGAACGGGACGGGGATGAAGTGGAGGGGACAGACGCGAATTGATGAGGCAGGTGAGGATATCATGCATCTACGTGAATATCGAGTTTAGTCGATCCCAGTTGCTTACAGAAAATGAGAACAAGTATCATTATGTAAATAAAAGTATGTCTTTATGGTTTT